>BLSH010427249.1:504175-515915 GCA_018402905.1 Glandirana rugosa | reverse complement strand
TTGGAGAGGGATATCGTCAAACTATACTAAAATCTTGTTATTAGACAGGGAATGTCGTGGTCGTCCTTGGAGAGGTGTAAGGGACAGATTATTGTTCTAAAATCATATCAAACTGCTATAGGGAAAGGTTCCTGCTGGTGTTGTAAGGGACAGATTATTGTTCTAAAATCATATCAAACTGCTATAAGGAGAGGTTCCTGCTGGTGCTGTAAGGGACAGATTATTGTTCTAAAATCATATCAAACTGCTATAGGGAGAGGTTCATGCTGGTGCTGTAAGGGACAGATTATTGTTCTAAAATCATATCAAACTGCTATAGGGAGAGGTCCCTGCTGTTTCTGTAAGGGACAGATCATTGTTCTATAATCATCTCCTAGTTCTAAAGGGAGAGGCTCCTGCTGGTGCTGTAAGGGACAGATTATTGTTCTAAAATCATCGCCTACTCCTATAGGGTCAGGTTCCTGCTGTTGCTGTAAGGGACAGATTATTGTTATTTCCCTATCCCCATTTCTTTGTAGGGCACTTGTCCTACTCTTACCCCCACTTTTCTTCCTTTTGCAGCCCTCTAGCACTTTCCAGAACTTTTTTGCAGCCATTTTTGTGCCCAAAAGTTTGGGTCCCCATTGATTTCAATAGGGTTCTGGGTCTGGGGTCAAGTTCGGACCGAACCCGAACTTTTCCACGAAAACTCGAACATCCAGGTGTCCGCTCAACTCTACTGACAATCTGTGTAGGTAGACTTAGTTGCTAGGTGGTGCTATACTGCACTAAATTAGTGTGGATTGCAGTATGTTGGGTTACATATTATTGTGTATTCCCCAGGTTCAAAGATCAGGGACCCAACAGTCATTTTTACAGTTACAGTTACCTGTATATCAGCAACAGATGTGTTTTAGCTGCTGCACAACTACTCCCCCTCCCCTGATGCAGCTGTGCTTGGTAGCCAAATCAGCTTCTAACTTCAGCTTGCTCAATTAAGCTTTAACAAAAAAAACTGGAAGCTGATTGGTTTCTATGCAGAGCTGTACCAGATTTTGTACTGTCCAATATTAGTAAATCAACCCCACAGTCTTTATTGTTTTTTGTCTGGGAGCAAAATCTCCTGGCAGCTGGGAAAGATGCAAGATAAGTCAACATTCAGGATGTATATAGCATTTTTGGCTAAAGATTTGAATCTGAGGGTTTTTGTTTTATTCTTTTAAGAGTAAAAGTACATATAGTTTTAAGCCTTTTTTCATGTGAAATGAAGCAGATTGGGGTGCTGTTGCAGAACCAAGCCTAATGTAGAAGTTAAAGTGGATGTAAACCCACCACCCACCCAGTATAAACTAATGGCACAGTATTAATGTATATATACATGCAATCCCTACCTTGCAAGTGTCCTTTCTGTAAGCACTAGCAGCTCTGTAAAACTCTGAAATCAGAGGGTGTCTGTGTTTGCTGGAGTTTGGTGGGTGGAGTTGTGATGTCACAAGCCTCCCCACCCACCTCTATACTGAGACATTGAGGGGGGAGGGAGGGGGGCGTGAAAAACTTTCTCTGCTGTGTGAAGGAGATAAGCAAATTGCTTGTCACTCACAGAGCAAGGGGCGGATCGACTGTGTATTTCCCTGTTAGTCGGACTTTCTCTTCCTGAATAAAGATAAGCTGATTACTCACAGTTGGATTAACTCTTTGTGGCAAGACTAGGCACAGATGACATAACATGCTATACTATACCAGACAGAATTAATAATTGCATTTTTTTTTGGGTTTACATCCACTTTAACCACTTCAGCCCCGGAAGGATTTCCCACTTTAGGACCAGAGCACTTTTTGCGATTCGGCACTGCGTCGCTTTAACTGACAATTGCGCGGTCGTGCGATGTTGTATCCAAACGAAATTTGCGTCCTTTTTTCCCCACAAATAGAGCTTATTTTTGGTGGTATTTGATCCCCTCTGCGTCATTTTTGATTGCCGCTATAAACAAAAGAAGAGCGACAATTTTGCAAAAAAACCCCAAATTTCTTACTTTTTGCTAAAATACAAATCCAAAAAAATATAAAAAAACATTTTTTTTGATCGGTTTCGGCCGATTTATATTCTTCCTCATATTTTTGGTAAAAAACCCCGCAATCAGCGTTTATTGATTGGTTTGCGCAAAAGTTGCCCCGTTTACGGATGATGAGATTTAATTTCTGGGGTTTTTATTTTTTTCTATTTTTTACTAGTAATGGCGGTGATCTGCGAATTTTAGCGGTACTGCGATATTGGGGCGGGCATGTCGGACCATTTTGACACTTTTTTGGGACCATTGGCATTTATACAGCGATCAGTGCTATGAAAATGCACTGATTACTGTGTAAATGCCATTGGCAGTAAAGGGGTTAACCTGCAGGGGGCGCTCTAAGGGTTAACTGTGTTCCCTGGGCATGTTCTAACTGTGTGTGGGCTGCCCTGGCTGAGGAAAGCCATATGCAGGAAGCCTGTGATCACAGCCCTTCCCCCTCTATGAGAACGGAGATCCGTGTTTACTTACACGGACCTCCATTCTCTCATTGCGGGGGGGCCATCGCGGGTAGCCAGTGGTGATCAAGTCTACCCTACCCGCTCCCTGGCCCCCCTGAACACAGTGAGCGTGCAAGCGCGCCTCCGGCAGCGCACGCTCACAATACTAGTTATCGCGGGCGCTGTCAGGTGACGGCGTTTCGCGATAACAAGTCACCTTGCCGCTGCCACGCTGCGGCAGGCGGTCGGCAAGTGGTTAAATAATCAATTTGACAATCAAAATAAGTGATTTTAGAATAAGGTGCCACTAATGCTCTCCATGAAAATGTTGTTATTTCGTAACACCACATACAACTTAAGAGCATTTCCCAATCATTTTTTTGAAGAATTAGTGCTTTTCCATGTTGCCCTTCAAGGACTCTTGCCACGCAGTATGGTAACTTTCCTTTTTTTGCTTTGTCAAATGTCTCTCATGGCAGTACCCAGCTCCCCATGCTTTCTTTTGACACTAGCTTGCTCATTAGCTTGGAAATGCTCAGGATTTAATATCAAGATATTCCCCCTATAGACTTCACTGGGGTTCTCTGCTAAGTTCAGGTTTTGTGAATTTAAGCAGGATTAGACCCCCCCCCCCCCAAATCAAACCCAGAGAGATTTGCCCATCCCTAATATTGATATAATGTTAAAGCTCATTTTATTTTCTTACACTAAAGCTCAGTGATCCTTAAAATAATAAATTTCACAATGGTTTGAATTTCAGGAGGCCAGTATAAAAAACATATTATGGATGCAGCAGAAACGAAGTATCTTCTGAATGATGTAAAGCATTCCAATTCTCTAAAAGAAACAGATCTTAAAGGAAAGATTTTCTAAGATTTGTTTTATGGGGAACTTTTCAGAGTCCTGCAGTGAACAGCTACTAGCAGTCTCTTTTCTAGTGGTGGAAAGGAATAACCATGACTAAATAACTTCAGATGACATTCTGCTTCCAAAGAGGATATGGCTAGACTAATCCCTCTAAATGCTTCTCTTCCTCTGTGGCCCAGTGCTTTGTTGTCTAACTGTAAGGAAACATGGAACTAATTGTTCTAATGTAATTTAAATCCAATGAAAACATTACCATTTGCAATTTTATACAATTAACTCTCATGTTAAAATTTAATAAATCTGATAAAATATTTTCAATATACAGTTGTTTAAGCTGTTCATGTGGAGGGGGTGGGGGGCGAGGGGGTCTGTGGTAAGGGTTTCTGTTTATAGAACTTTAAATACATATTAAAGAAAATTAAATTAATGTTTGTTGTAACCACCTTTTAATATAACAGATCACAAGATATGATATTAAGTGAAATTATTTGAGAGTGATGTATAAGATATAAAAGATTATATTGTAATGTTATCTTTGCTTCCTTAGTAATATATAGTAAGCTATATTTATTTCAGCTGCTAAATGAAAACTGTGTAATGCCTACTCTGAGTAGTTATATAAGTAAGTAAATATGTAAGATTTAAAGCAGAACATCGTATAATTTTTGTATAAAAATTCACTTTGCAAATGTCCCATCATTCATACAAAAGTAATGAATGATAGTTTTAATGTTTGTAATACAGTATGTGTCATTTGCTATTTGTTGTCTTTTGCTGAGCACATGTAACAATCGATCCTAAGAGAAAAATAGCCCTAAGAACATTCAACCATAAGAGGTAAAGAGCTTTCAACAATATACAAAATAGCCTATCACTATAGGTTAACTCCTTCACGCCGACTGTGCGCAAATATGCGCCCCCCCTACACTTGATTTTTGATTTTTTTCCGACTTGATTTTTTTCCGAGGGGCAGCATATTTGTGTATCTCCCTTTGTGCTGGGAGTGCACCACAGTACACACTCCCAGCATAGAGACCGGTTCTAACAATCAGAACCTGGAACGGTCGATTCCGGGACACTTGATTACTGTGATAGTCCCGTATCTCTGTGAATAAACAAGAGAGATACATTGTATCATTCTTTGCCCTTGCAGAGATAGAAAAATAACAATGAAATAATAAAAAAAAAAAAAAAAAAAAAATCTAGGTCAGTGCCAGGGTAAGGCCTCATACACACGGACGTTTTTTGACGCCGGCGTTTTCTGGCGTTTTTTGCAGCTCTCCATGTTAGTCAATGGCCCCATAAAAATGTCGGCGTTTTTGAGCTGTAGGTGGTGTCGGCGTTAGTGAGCAGAAAGTAGAACCCATGGCCATCGCGTTCTGAGGCTGTAACGTTTTGACGTTTTTTCACGCCGACGCCACAATATGCCAACAAACGCCAACAAACGCCAACAGACGCCCCCTAATATTGTACTGGCGTTTTCTGGCGTTTTTTGACGCCGACGTTTTTAGGTTGAAAAATAGCAGAGGGATGATTTTTTTTAAAAAACGCCTATTGACGCCGACGCTCACTAACGCTCAAAAACGCCAATGCATAACGCCGAAAAACGTCGACTTTTTTTCCTTGACGTCGGACCCGACGTTTTGTTTATTTTTTTAGATACGCCCGTGTGTATGAGGCCTTAGTGTTTGGGTCAAGGTCAGGGTCAAAGTTTAAGGTCAAAAGTCAGGGTCAGTATTTTTTTAGAAAGAGTTTAAAAAGAAAATAGTATCAATGTCAGTTAGTATCAGTGTCAATGTGTTTTAGGTAGGTTTTTTTTTACTAATTTGGGCCAGTTTTTTATTTATAATAATAATAAAAAAGAATCAGGTGATATAACCATTTACCACCAAATAAAAGCCCAATTTGTCCTGAAAAAAAAACAAGGTATAATCCACCTGGATGCACAAATTAGTTGTGATGATATGTATGGTTTTACTAACACGTGTTAAAATTGAAAAATTTGGCTTAGGCATTTAGATTTGTTTTACCCTTAGGAGCAAAGGAGTTATGAACATTTAACCAGGAGGAGAAATAATATAAAAGAGACGTCAGCATTGTGTACACAGTCTATGGAGATTTCTGTGCAAATAGCCAAATGAATAGGCATTTGGCTGTGTGAAATTCCAGCTGCAGTGTGAAATGAAACATTGTTTGTGGTGGTATTAATGTGGCGGCTTCCTGCTCAGGGCTCCTGGTCGTTGGGGAGTCGGCACTCGTGACTCATTCCTGTTCAGAACATTCAGCTGCCAGGAATTCCTGCCTAACAGGTTGTAATCAAAAGGATAGTATAAAAAAAGGCATGGGGTCGCCCCTAAAATTCATACTAGGCCCTTCAGGTCTGATATAGATTTTAAGGGGTTCCCATGAAAAAACAAACAAATGGCATGCAGTCTCCCCTAAATCCATACTAAACCCTTATCTGGGCATGCAGCCTGGTTGCCCATAAAAAGGGGTGATAAATAAATACCCCCTTTCCTGTTGAACCATACCAGGCCAAGGTAGGGTGTTAGGACTTTCCTCAACCCTCACTGTTTGCAAGGGCTTGAGACTGGCATGTCTCACAGTGTTCCTGCTTAGAGCAAAGAGAAATCTTATTTAAAGGTAACATCTTAATTCGACTTTGAGAAACAGATGTTCGTTTTCACAATGGAAACATTTCAGATGTTAAGAAGACATGAAATGTTCACCTCTATGATGAATCAAGCATTATTGCCATATGCAATAATAACATTTGACATGACACTGTCTGCATGAGGTAGAATAAAATAAACCTGCACTTTGTTCATGTAGAGAAAAGTATCAAGTTCACTTTATTGCGCATCCCCTGCCCTATTTTTTTCTTACCTTTTTGTTTACTTAATACTCCATTCTGTTAAGGAAATGAGGAGAATAATGCATATAGAGGATTTATTTTGTCTGTTAAAATATTTTTAAAAAAAAACTGAGCAACACTGCTATACTATATGGCTGTATAGCAAACAAAGGGGTTTTCCAGCACAATTTGCTATGTTGCTGAGTTAAGCCTAGCACACATGGGCTGAATGTGGGCCAGCATCAGCCAGTTCAATAGAAGTCATCCAACATTCGGGCCCTATCTATGGCAGCCAGTCTGAAAGGTTCATCACCAAAAAGGTCTGCCAATCAACTCAGTGCTCTTAGGCCTCATAAAAACGAGCTGTAAAGCTAGTACTGACACCAGGAAAAAAGCTGCATTAAAAACATGCTTTTATGCACTTTGCATTAGCGTCAATGCGTGTTTTTCAGCGCATTTCTTTGCCTCTATTCAAAAGCAATGGTTCCCTATGGGAGCCCATTGATTTGAACAGAAGTCGCACCAGTAGTCGGATCATGATCATCCGACTTCTGGTGTGACTTGTGTGCAAAGGATCTTGAAGGGAGACCCCCCTGAAAAAATGAAAAAAAAAAAAAAAGCAGAAGAAAGAAGACGACGCCAAAGAGGGAGAAGAGCTGGAGCTGATTTGAAAAAATATTTTAAAAAGCCGTGTAGTGTTTTTTTTTTAGGTGAATGGGTAAGGGTACAATGTACCCCATACTCATTCACATAGGGTGGGGGGCCGGGATCTGGGACCCCCTTCTTAAAGGGGGCTTCCAGATTCTGATAAGCCCCACTCCCACAGACCCCAACAACCAACGGCCAGGCTTGTCGGGAAGAGGCCCCTGTCCTCATCAACATAGGGACAAGGTGTGGGGGGCACTCACCCCCTCATGTTGAGGGCATGCGGCTTGGTATGGTCCGGGGGGGGCGCTCACTCATCCCCAGCCATTTCCTGGCCTGCCAGGCTGCATGCGCAGATAAGGGTCTGGTATGGATTTTGAGGGGGACCCCATGCCGCTTTTTCAGCGTGGGGGTTCCCCTTAAAATCCACACCAGACCGAAACGTCTGGGGGGGGTAACCCTACGTAATTTTTTGGGGGGATTCCCTTTTAAGTCACGCTGCAATTCGGATCATCATGACCCAACTTCTGGTGTGACTTCTATTCAAATCAATGGGCTCCCATAGGTAACCATTGATTTTGAATAGAAGGAGAGAAACTCCTGACGAGGCTTAACGCTCTGTATACAATGTTAAGCCACGTTTTTGAGCTTTTACCGGTGTCAGCGTCAAAACAGGTCTAGCGCTGCAGCTTCAGAATGTGCTGGTCCTGGGTTTTTTTTTTTTCAGCTTAGAAACGCCTATGCCACTTACAGCTCAAAAATGCCTGTGTGTGTATGAGGCCATTGAATAACATGGAGAGTCATTTTTTAAGCTGTAAAAACAGCTAAAAAACGTGGCTGTAAAAACGCCCGCGTGTATGAGGCCTTAATGTCCCTTCAATGGCTACAAGCGCTGACTGGAGTGTTCTGTGTCAGAACACAATAGCTCAGCGGGGAAATCACTGTACTAACGTTGGACTGTTAGTACAGTGGGTCTGACCTGAGCTGTCAGTTTTTTTAGTTCAACCCTCTTGGTTGAACGAAAAAAAACTAGTGGTGTATACTAGACTTTACTGTTAGGCTTTATTTACACCTACATGTTAAGGGAGTTGTAAAGGCAGGTTTTTTAACCTAACCTCCCTGGGGGTGATCCCGAGTGTGGCTTGGGGTGGAATTTCAGTACCATTAGCGATAACCCCGAGCCACACTCGGGATTGCATCGCTGGATCCAGGCAATGTTACTCACCTTGTCCCCTGGATCCAGAGATGCCCCCCCCCCGCTGTGTCGGCGTGTCTGTCCTCTGTCCGATGCCTCTGTGTGCCGTGCTGCGTTCCCTGCGAGCGTCACGTCGCACGGGGGCAGAGTCCGGCGGGAAATTCAAATAGTAAAACACACAGTAAACATACAGTACACTGTAATCTTACAGATTACATTACTGCATGAAATCATTTCACATCCCCTTTGTCCCTGGTGGTTTGCCCAGTGCCCTGCATGCACTTTTATATTATATATGTCATTCTTTCTGCCTGGAAACTTGAGAATGTCCATAGCAACCAAAAAGTGTCCCTATACGTCAAAAGTGGTTTTGGATCAGCTAGAAAACAGCGATAGTAAATAAGAATCATTTGCAGAATTGAGTGATACTGATTTTTGGGGAAATTTATCATCAGACACTGAAAGTGGGAGGTTAATGCATTTTATGCATTAGATAAAAAACCTTCTGTGTGTATGTGTGTAGCAGCCTCCCCGGCACCTCCTAATACTGAGCCCATCTCTGTCCAGCAATGTCCAGGATTCCCTCGGCCGTCTGGAACTCTCCTCCTGATTGGCTGAGACACAGCAGTGGCGCCATTGGCTCCCACGGCTGTCAATCAAAGTCAGTTAGCCAAACAGAAGAGAGAGGGGGCAGGGTCAAACGGCAGCACCGTGTAATGGACACATGGAGTTGCAGCTCAGCTCAGGTGCCCCATAGCAAGCTGCATGCATTGGGGGCACTTGACAGGAGGGCCAGGAGACCAGGAGGCCAGGAGCACCGAAAAGAGGAGGATCTGGGCTGCCCTTTGCAAAACCATTTCACAGAGCATAATGTGTTTGTTATTAAGAAAAAAAAACCAAGACTTTACAATCTCTTTTTTTCTTGCATTGACACGCATTATCTGAAGTTGACCAATTCATTTTGAAAGGGCCCTTCATTTTAATGCAGCACACAGACACAAAGGGGTTTGTTTACTGAAGCCAAATAGACTGTGCACTTTGCAAAGTGCAATTGCACTAAGCAAGTGCGGTTGCTCCAAAGCTTAGTAAATGAGGTAAGGCTTCACTTTGCAAAGAATACCCAATCACGTGCAAGGAAAATAAAAAAAGACAGCATTTTTGCTTGCACATGATTGGATGATGGAAATCAGAAGAGTTTTCCCTCATTTACTAAGCTCTGGAGCAACTGCTCTTGCAGAGTGCAACTGCACTTTGCAAAGTGCAAAGTTTATTTGCCTTTAGTAAATCAACCCCACAGTGTATTCACATCTGCACATTGTAGTGCTGTGATGGGTAAGTGCCTTTCATGAATTGGCACATTGAGGAGTCTATTCAGAATGAATGACAATGCTTTGCAACATACATATGTTACACACGTTGACATGCATCATAACATGTGCAAGCATAAGCGTCACCTCAATTTTTTACCCTTCTGTTAGCCTTACTAACAGAAGGCTTATTTAAAAGCATATATAATTCCCTAAGTACATTGCAGCTTACCAGTCTTTATATGTAGTGGCTACATATGGCTTTCTATTTTTCAGTATTTTTTTCTTTTATTTTCAACTGGAAAACTTGGGAACAGCAAATCTCCGGTTCCTTGATCACTCCTCAACTGTATCTATGGAGAGAGCAATGATTGCCACCCACTAAGCATTTATTTATCTATATTACATGTGGCTTGATGAGATTTGTGGATTACAAAGAAAGATAAGTTGTTTGTACTTATTGTTTAGCTCACAAGAAGTGGCAAACACATTGAATTCCTGGCAAAATCTATAGGTATTTTCTGCACTTGCTGAAAATGTTCTCAGCCTGAAAAATAAAAACAAATGAAGTTTCCATATATAGATGAGATACACTATATTCATTGCTTGTTCTAGGATTTAGTTGTTCTTTCAGCTGGCTTAAGACAACTCAGTATAAGAAAACGTTCCATGTAATCACACTAGGCCAGTCAGAAAAAATATATATGTGAACCAAATCGTACTTTTGGGGCTGATTGAGTTCCGTAAATAATGTGCTGACTGACCAGTGCTGCAAAATGAAGTGTATCACCATTATTATCCTTTACAGCACTATATATATTGATATGTAGTGTGATTTGTAGGACATGCTGGTACCTATGAATATAGAGTATAGTTTACAGCAAGGATTGAACTAGACAGATAATACTGGGCAACCTGATACTTGTTCAGAAGTGTGAACTTCCATCCAGGCAGACAAATGATCTGGCTGAGAACAAGTCGCAGAAATATCTTTCTCGTTCCTTTCCACATTGGCATTACAACAGTGCAGCCACCTGTCTAAAACGTGCCTGCTTTATATACTAGGATAGATTTCAAACAGGGTTTGTCTTGCATTTTATGACATAAAAATCCTTGCAGGACCACAACTGTTTCACCTGTTCCAAGAGTGACAAACAAACTTTTCCAGATAGGGTGTTCCCATCACAGGTGGGTCTTAACCAACTGACTAATCTGAATCCTAATCTAGGTATCCAATACGTTACGAAGTCTAACCCAATTTACAAGTAAATGAGTCTTGTTTATCTTTAGAATGTACATTAATGTTCAGTTTTAATGACTTTGACTACTGCTGAGGACTGTAAGAATTTAGTGCCTGATGCCTTTAATTACTATGCATTTTTTATTTTTCTTCATTTTTCATCATAAGAGTTGTAGGTTTTGCTATCATTATAATTAGTTGTTGTGTTTGTAAGTTCCTAAACTCCCTATTTGGAACAAATCATTAACCTCCCTGGCGGTATGACTGAGTCTGGAATTTATTGCTGAAAGCGGTACAATTATTTTGCATGAAAATTTGGCGTTTTATATTGTAGGCCTGTAATTCTTAGGAATAACTCACTTAAATCTGTCCAAACAACAGTCTAGTAGACATCCCGGGTATGAAAAAGTTTGAAAAATGAAATCATAAATTATAATATAATAAATAACTAAAAATAATTATCAAAAATAATAGGTCTCGGGACGTACGTGAAAATATATTATTTACAGTGAGAAAGACGGACCTTTGTACTCTTACAGGTATCGTTGGTTTTTCACAGGGAAACGCAATTTTCACAAAAAACTAGTCGATCTTTTGTCGCTATCATTTATTCTTAGTAAACGTCTTAACTCACTATGACTAAAAACTCCTTTAAATAGTAGTCTTTGACTTTCACTGCTGTCGCTGTTAAGACGTTGACTCGTTTAAAGACGCAAAAACCACACTAATGTAATAACTTATTTAAAATAATGATAATATAATAATAAAAACTATTAATAAAAATCAATAAATAATATAATATTAAATACTAAAGTAAAAAGTTTGAAAAAGTATGGGCCCTACAGATGATCTGACAACAAACCTGTCTAAATTCACTCAATAAGGATTCTTAATGTCCGGATGTTATATTTTGCGGTTTAAAAGTACGTTTTATTAACATGGCGAAAGTCGTTATTTAAGGTCTGAGTCAGTATGGCGGTCCCTCCAATTACTAAACAAGGTTTATCCCTCAAATCCTTGAATGTTTGTGTTGTTGATTAATATTACTATCGTTTTGGATGTTGAGAATACTACTTTTTACTTCTTTTTATTTTTTACGTATCATTAATTTCCGTAGTCCGTGATTTAAGAATGTCAGGAGTCG
>BLSH010427249.1:470520-504165 GCA_018402905.1 Glandirana rugosa | reverse complement strand
GGACATTCTCATGTTTCCAGGCAGAAAGAATGACATTTATTATATAAAAGTGCATGCAGGGCACTGGGCAAACCACTAGGGACAAAGGGGATGTGAAATGATTTCATACAGTAAGATACTATAAGATTACAGTGTACTGTATGTGCTGTGTGTGTTTCACTTTTTGAATTTCCCGCCGGTCTCCGTCCCCGTGCGACGCGACGCTCGCAGGGAACGGAGCCCAGCACACGCTCTTGGTACAGAAAATTCACCCCGAACCACACTCAGGAATATCGCCAGGGAGGTTAAAGGCAGATTTTTATTGCTTTATTTTGCTAACAAAGAATGGTTTACAGAGTGTATACATAGCGATTGATTAAACTCTCATTTAAAAAAACAAAAAAAAAACTACAACCTGAAAAACAAAGGCATAATGAAATACTTACCTTGGAACTAAGCTGTTGCAGCGGTCTCGGCACACCGGTGTGACCGGCGACATGCTTCTTCTGGGACGGCTCCAGCGCTGTGATCGGCCGGAGCTGCGCTGACGTCACTCCCGTGCATGCGCACAGGATCCGTCAGTTACAGCACATTTACTGAAGAAACGGCCCCTTGGGCCACCCTGGAGCCGATTCTTCAGTGCGCACACGTGCCAATGACGTCGGCACATGCAGATACAGGGAATATCTCCTAAACTGTGCAAGTTTAGGAGATATTCCCGGGACCTACAGGTAGGCCTTATTATAGGCTTACCTGTAGTTTAAAGTGGTTGTGCTGAGTTGACAACCACTTTAGCTAAAAGTAAAAGGATGTTCACTTTGCAAGAGAATTTTATCTTAGCTTAGTGAATATGGTGAAAATTCACATTGCAAAGAATTCCCAATCAGGTACAAGGAAAATAAAGAAAATTTATATTTTTGCTTGCATAAGTAGATGATGGAAGTGAGCAAAGCCTCATTCACTAAACTAATGGAAAATTCTCTTCCAAAATGCAAATGTGCTTGAAAGGTGAACAGTCTTGTTTCCTATAGCAAACTATCCTATATTATTTAACCCCCCTAGCGGTATTCCCGAGTGTGGCTCGGGGTGGATTTTCAGTACCAAGAGCGGTAACCCCGAACCACACTCGGGATTGCATCGCTGGATCCAGGCAATGTTACTTACCTTGTCTCCTGGATCCAGCGATGTCCCCCGCAGTGTCTGCGGGCTGTGTCCTCCGCCACCAGATGCCTCCTGTGTGGCGGGCTCCGTTCCCTGCGAGCGTCACGTCGCACGGGGACGGAGACTGGCGGGAAATTCAAAAAGTTAAACACACACAGCACATACAGTACACTGTAATCTTATAGATTATATTACTGTATGAAATCATTTCACATCCCCTTTGTCCCTAGTGGTTTGCCCAGAGCCCTGCATGTACTTTTATATAATAAATGTCATTCTTTCTGCCTGGAAACATGAGAATGTCCATAGCAACCAAAAAGTGTCCCTTTGCGTCAAAAGTGGTTTTTGATCAGCTAGAAAACACCGATAGTAAATAAGAATCATTTGCAGAATTGAGTGATACTGATTTCTGGGGAAATTTATCATCAGAAACTGAAAGTGACGACAGCGACAATTCTGCAACTGAGCAAATTTCTGCATTTTTGGTTTGATTACATTATTGAATACATTTTATTACTATTATATTATTATTTTTGATAATTATTTTTAGTAATTAATTATATTATAATTTATGATTTCATTTTTCAAACTTTTTCATACCCGGAATGTCTACTAGACTCTTGTTTGGACAGATTTAAGTGAGTTATTCCTAAGAATTACAGGCCTACAATATAAAACGCCAAATTTTCATGCAAAATAATTGTACCGCTTTCAGCACCAAAAATCTGAAATAATCATACCGCCAGGGAGGTTAATGAAATCCTAATCTTATATACATAAATGGAATGAGTAAAAATATAAGACATTCTGATGCTTTACTGACAGTCACTGACAGCATTATTTTGTGTATAAAATATCAAAGCCAGACACAGCCAGATAATTAGTAGTTTCAAAAGAAAGCCAACAATGGCTTCTCCCATGCTTCTCCCATGACATATGCCAGGTATACTTAACAGCCAGGGTTTAGCCATAATATTGCTAGTAAACTGTTCCTTATATTGCTAATAGATATGCCCAGGTGCTTGCACACATAAGTTGTACAGTATATTCTTTCAGTGGTCCCCCAGAATCCCAAATTCCAAGACACACTATTATGTATATACAGTCTCACAAAAGTGAGTACACTCCTCACATTTTTGTAAATATTTTATTATATCTTTTCATGTGACAACACTGAAGAAATGACACTTTGCTACAATGTAAAGTAGTGAGTGTACAGCTTGTATAACAGTGTACATTTGCTGTCCCCTCAAAATAACTCAACACACAGCCATTAATGTCTAAACTGCTGGCAACAAATGTGAGTGCACCCCTAAGTGAAAATGTCCAAATTGGGCCAAAAGTGTCAATATTTTGTGTGGCCATCATTATTTTCCAGCACTGCCGTAACCCTCTTGGGCATGGAGTTCACCAGAGCTTCCCAGGTTGCCACTGGAGTCCTCTTCCACTCCTCCATGACAACATCACGGAGCTGGTGGATGTTAGAGACCTTGTGCTCCTTCACCGCAATGCAGGCTGCACTCATATGTTTTCTTTCCCAAAGACAACCTCTGGATATAACACTGAGCATGTGCACTCAACCTCTTTGGTCGACCCTGTTCTGAGTGGAATTTGTCCTGTTAAACTGTTGTATGGTCTTGGCCACCATGCTGCAGCTCAGTTTCAGGGTCTTGGCAATCTTCTTATAGCCTAGGCCATCTTAATGTACACCAATATTTCTTTTTTTCAGATCCTCAGAGAGTTCTTTGCCATGAGGTGCCATGTTGAACTTCCAGTGACAGGAAGGGGGGAGTGAGAGTGATAACACCAAATTTAACACACCTGCTCTCCATTTACAACTGAGACCTTGTAACACTAATAAGTCACATGACACCGGGGAGGGAAAATGGCTGATTGGGCCCAATTCAGGCATTTTCACTTAGAGGTGTACTCACTTTTGTTGCCAGTGGTTTAGACATTAATGGCTGTGTGTTGCATTATTTTGAGGGGACAGAAAATGTACACTGTTATACAAGCTGTACACTCACTACTGTACATTGTTGCAAAGTGTAATTTCTTCAGTTTTGTCACATGAATAGTTATAATAAAATACTTATAAAAATGTGAGGGGTGTACTCACTTTTGTGAGATACTGTTTAACCTCCCTGGCGGTATGATTATTTCATGTTTTTGGTGCTGAAAGCGTTACATTATTTTTCATGGAAATTTGGTGTTTAATATTGTAGGCCTGTAATTCTTAGGAATAACTCACTAAAATCTGTCCAAATAAGAATCTAGTAGACATCAAGGGTATGATATAGTTTGAAACATGAAATCATAAATTATAATATAATAACTAACTAAAAATAATTATCAAAAATAATAACGTAATAGTAATAAAATGTATTCAATAATGTAATCAAACCAAAAACACTGAAATTTGCTCAGTTGCAGAATTGTCGCTGTCGTCACTTTCAATGTCTGATGATAAATTTCCCCAAAAATCAGTATCACTCAATTGTGCAAATGATTCTTATTTACTATGGCTGTTTTCTAGCTGATCAAAAAACACTTTTGACATAAAGGGACGCTTTTTGGTTGCCATGGACATTCTCATGTTTGCAGGCAGAAAGAATGACAAATATAATATAAAAGTGCATGCAGGGCTCTGGGCAAACCACTAGGGACAAAAAGGATGTGAAATGATTTCATACAGTAATGTAATCTGTAAGATTACAGTGTACTGTATGTTTACTATGTGTTTCACTTTTTGAATTTGCCTCCGGTCTCCGCCCCCATGCGACGCTCGCAGGGAATGGAGCCTGGCACACAGAGGCATCGGGCGGAGGACACAGCCCGCAGACAAGGCAGGGGGACATCGCTGGATCCAGGGGACAAGGTGAGTAACGCTGCCTTGAATCCAGCGATGCAATCCCGAGTGTGGCTCGGGGTTACCGCTAATGGTACTGAAATTCCACCCCGAGCCACACTCGGGAATACTGCCAGGGAGGTTAAAGACATGATCTGTTGTTTTTTTCAACTCAAAGTAACCCAATCAGGCAAATATTGTCTATGTTCTATAGCCCCCCATTTACACGAAAATATATAATAAAGTATTTACAAAAAATGTGAGGGGTGTACTCACTTTTGTGAGATACTGTAGAGACCAATTACTATGGTTGTTGACTCTTGCACATCACTTCCCACAGCTCACTATTGCTCAGCAAGACCAACCATTACAATAAAGGGCTAACATGGAAGTGTGATAACTGATAGTAATGGGCCCAAAACCAGGACCACATGCCTTCAGAAAAGAGATAAAGCTTTATCTTATAAAGTTGAATGAATGTACTGTGCATGATGCCTACTAGGCAATATATGTGGAAGCCTACCAAGTATATTACCACTTCATGTATGCTTTTATGTAAACATAGTTTTTATACAATATAAGCCAAGGGTGCAGTCACAAAGAAAGCACCATTAGCTACCATACCATTACTGTATAGCCAGGGCCAGGCTCCCCAGAGCCATTCTGGAGCTCACCAAAAATTTAATTACCCCTTCATTCCCTCATGCCTTCTCAAAACAGTGTTAAGTAACTATAGCTAGGCTCAATCTCTGACACATGAGAAAGGGGTCTCCAGCAAGACTCTGGCACCAACTTTGGCATTTTACAGGTACAATGTGACACCTTATGACACCTGTTATGTATTTTCTTCATTAGTCTATGTTATGTGTAAGCACTAGAAGTGTACTTTAACCTGGGTATCTAGTAACATCTGTTTATAGGTCTGCAAGTAGGCAGGTTGGATTCCTCCTTCCACCATTATGCTCATACAATTGCATAAGGGGCAGAGACCCTCTCTGCACAGATCAATGTGGCCTCTCCCAGTTTTGCTCCAGTGATTTCCCTTCTAATTTCATAGACAATTGCTTTAAGTAAACAAGTAAAATGAGATATGGAGGATTAGGGTTGGAATAGACATGCCCTATCACATGCCTAGTTCCCGAAAAAGAATAAACGTGAGTACAACACTTCCTTCAAACACCAGAGCCATCATTATCACTTCCCATTAATGATGGTGAAGTAAATGTGATCCTTCAAGAAGTAAATTATTTTCTTCAAGATGGCATATGGGTATTATAAAATATGGTTAAAGCAAAAACTAAGACAGATTTGCAAGCATGCTTGCATGCATCAATTTTACTTTTAATGTAAAAGTGTTTGCATGAAAAACTCTTGCTTTGCTTTAATCACAGCTGCAATTTTATGAATAGTATTAAATAATCAAATAACACCCAATGTTGCTTAGTGCAGCAGTCTCATAGCCTTCACAAACACAAGCATACACAAATGCATTTCGCTGTACCGGCAATAATCCCACAACTGTGTAAATATGTTTTCTGTATGGCTGCCTAACATTAATGTAATACCTGATGTAATAACTCATCTTACCTAATTACCAATGCTTTTCAGAGCTGTGCTCTCATTATGTTTTGTTTATTACATTTCAGAAGCACCCTAATCCTCTGGGATGAAAATATTTTCCATGTGTCACAATGACACGTGCTTTTCACCGAGCTCCTCAACAGCTGGATAACTTTTTGGCTAATGATCTTGCATGCAATTTGACCGTGTCAAATTTTCAAGCTTCATAATTGAAACTTTCTCTTGAATTCAATTTTCAGACAACCTGGTGTGGATTTGTGTAAAACAACTATATTTTGTCTTTTGTAGACAAGACAATCTTGTTTAATATTTCAGTCGTATTTAGATGTAAGATTATGCTATGCTAAACTGCTTTACATTTAAGAAAGTCAAAACCAAAAAGGCTTGTTAGACATCAGTAAATGCCATTGTAAGATACAAATACTGTATTGTAAAGTCCAAGTCCCCTATTTTCCACCTGTAATAAGTTTGCTGCAATTTTTTTTTGCATGTTCGGCATTAGGCTCATTCACACTGCCATCAAAAACTCAGGGTTTTTCTCTCTATATTTTTTTTTATGGATCTGAATGCAGGTGTATGGTTTTCTATGACCTCATGCACACAGCTATGAAGGTTGCTAGGATTTTTGTATCCTAGAAACCATTAGGCTGCATTAACTGTGTACTCTTATGTACATGTAAGTATTACACAAGCGATACATGCGTACAGCCATAGGTGTGCGCACATAGAACAGAAAAAGAGCAGCGCCAATCTAAGTGCAGCAGTATAAAAACATCTTTATTAAAAAGACAAATGGCAACTCACAAGATAAAAGCATTGTCAGGGAATGTATGGAAATAGGCTTTATGTAGAGGTTCATCCACTCCTTCAGGAGGATGGGCTGCAGGCGAGGAACATTGGTGGCCACTGGTTTCCGGCTGAGCCGGTGGCTTCCAGCAGTTCCAGAGACTCAGATGGGGCTCAGGGACCGCTGCTGATGTCACTACTGGGTGCAAGGTGGAGTAGGAGGTGCTCATATTCTGAGCATTTGTGCTCCTTCTTCAGGCAATAGGTGTGCACAGCCTATTGCATTAGGGTGTGCACCTCAAAGCTCCAACACATATGTGTGTGGGACATATTTACCAGCCTTTACCCTGCTCTCCATCCTGAAACAATGGGGGGAGCAAGGGGGACCCGGGCAGCAGAAAGAAGAGGAACAGGGACTGGAGGGGTAGTGGGGATGGCATATATTGGTACAGATCCCCTATATTTTCCTCCTGTGACAGCTAAATGTCGGTGAGAGGGAGAGGAAGAAAAGCCTACTTTCAGCTGCTGCAGGAGGAATATAGAGATTTGTTCCACTAAATTCCTGTCCCGGTTCTGGGGGTCGGCAAGGAAGGATTGCGGTTTACCTGTTACCTGCCCATGATCAAAGGGTAGATCGTGATTGACGGGTTGCCAACCGTGGGATTAGGGTGTGCACAGGCATACCTGGCACATCCATTGTGCGTCCCTATTCGTACAGCATTTGCACAACTTTAAAACATAGGATCTCCATATGGTTATGTGTATGAGCCTTTCCTTTTCCCCCTTCCATGAGTCTTTACATTAAGGTATTTGTCTTCACCCACTTTCTCCACTGTGAGTGCTAGTTATGCACAATGCAGATCACCACAACCAAAACTTTTAATTTAATTGAGAAAGTTTGAACACTGTTTCTTTGAATTGTGTTAAACCCAACCTGCAAGATTAAAAGAAAATTATACAGTGTGGGGTTGGTTTATTAAAACTGGAGAGTGCAGAATCTGGTGCAGCTGAGCATGGTAGCCAATCAGCTTCTAACTTCAGCTTGTTCAGGTAAGCTTTGACATTAAAAAACCTGGAAGCTGATTGGTTTCTTTTCATAGATACGCCAGATTTTGCACTCTCCAGTTTTAGTAAATCAACCCCTAGATGTAGAAAAAACAGGTGAGCAGCTAAGCAAGCAAATAAATGACATAGATAAGAACTATTATACCTGCTAAAGGATTTGTATCTCTGCCTAGCTAGTTTTGTGATACAGGTATCCCTGCCAAATAGCAGTGCCAGATCTCCAACCAGTGTACAGGTCTCATACAGTGCCAGATTGCACAGCATGACAGCAGCCTGCTGATTGGACAATGGATGAGTAGCAGCTCTGCTCAGTTTTGTGACAGCACATGTTCAGATTATAATAATAATAATACAGGATTTATATAGCACCAACAATTTACGCAGCGCTTTATTGGCTTTTAGTTCTGGCCCACCCTCACAGGAGGGGCTGATTCCAAGTAAAATTCAGGTATCAGTGCTAGTAACATGTAAAAATACATTTATTTATTTATTTTTTATCTATTGTTGATAAATACATAAGTGCATGAATTCGTTTTTGCATAGAATTTAGTTTTAAGGAATTAAAATAAATTTGATATACATACTCTACCTTTGACTAAAATGTATTAGCATAAAGAAAGCATCTTTCATAAAGGAAATTTAAATTTAGATTTTCTTCCAATACAAATCCACATAACTGTATCATTATTATTTATTATTATTATAGCAAGAGGGATCTGTCTGTAATGCTTAAACCAAAAAAGATTATCAAAGTTCTGTAGTATACTATATGTACCAATAAAGGTCCAAATACTGTAATTTCAGTACATACGCATTCATTTATATAAAAAAAGGCATGCTCTAGAGTAGTGATGGTGAACCTATGGCACGCGTGCCACAGCTGGCATGCAGAGCCCTCTCTGTGGGCACGCAAGCACACACTTACCGGCTATCGCTTGTATATCACCTCCTTCAAAATCCTATGTGTGAGCGAGCATTCATGTCAGCCTCGCCCTGTACTATCCCCTCTCCGTGCTCTCCAGTGCCCCCTGCTGGATGCTCAGTGAAGCGGGAGAGGGCCAAACAAAGCAAAAAAGTGCCTTCTCCTTCGTCTTGTGCCCGATCCGCCCCTGGCAGCCTCTGATCTCTGGGCGAAGACAGTCCAGGAGGGAAGAGTGAGTACTCCACCTAGGCTTCCTATTGTCCTTGGGAGGAAAACAAGGACAACAACCCAGAGCCAAGATGGTAAAGGCTAATAAATCTCCGGTGAAGCGGGCACCCGCGGAGTGGCACACAAGGTCATTGGGTAAGCTGGATATGCTGAAACCCACCACGGGAGCCCAAGAAGAGCAAAGCCAAGAAGGCGGCTATTAAGAAGCAGGTGAAGGAGGACAATGTAATGAAGCTGGGTGCCAGATCAGCTTTATCTGACAGCAGAGTGTCAGACCCAATGAGACTGCCAAACTTCTGCTGGACTGACACTGGACCCCTGTAGTCCGGTGAGTGCTGACTACAATCCCTCCTGGGGTGGGTGATGATCACCTGGGTGGCTGGGTGTCTGCATCAAGAACAGTAAGAAATATACAGAACTTGATGAGAGTGTGCTGTGATGTCTGGGGGTGAACATGGGACACATCAGAAATCATTGGGCTGTGTCATGATGAGGAACAGTGATCTGATTGCAGCTATGTATTATTATGACAATCCTCCAAACACCATATAAAAAGGATAGACAATGTTGTCACCCTAAAAAATACACTCAAGGGCCCAGGCACCATACACATGCATTCCACTGTCAAACACTCACAGCATAGCCAAAGATGGTTACAAAACAATTTTCTAAACTAAAACCTCAGTATTCAGGTTTAATTGCAGTGTTGGCACTTTGAAATAAATAAGTTGGTTTTGTGTCGCAGTTTGGGCACTCGGGCTCAAAAAAGGTTTACCATCACTGCACTAGAGTATATACAGATCATTCTCAATTTGTATAAGTGTCCCATAAACTAAAGGCAATCCAGGTACTTCTAGGAGTAGGTTGCCTGGCTGCGCTACCTTTAGACAGAAATGCTGCCCCTTTGTGGTGTTTGAGTTTTGGTGAAACCAAGGCAATACAATGGAATAAGTAAAACCAATCAGTAAACTGCTAAAGCTATCCAGGAAACTCTGCTAAAGTCAGACATTGCAGCCCTGTTTGACAAAGATTGTCATGCCAAAAGTGGAGAGGGCTTCCTGAAGCCTGTTCTGTGCAACTTCCTTTTTCTGGTCTATCACCAGTTAGGTTTGCACTTCCTAGAAAGGTTTGAATATCACTAGCAGATGTAAGGGACTTAGTACTAACATTTGATACATCAGGACTTCTGTACCTGAGTGTGCAAGAGGCCTATAATAGGTCAGTTTGTAAACAATATATTTCCTGCATTATGAACTGTTAGTGTTCCTACTACCGTACACATGCAAGAGGCCATGGATTTGATGTATGGTTTAGATGTCCATTCCAAGAGTTCATAGAGCCCACTCAACCGATGAGATTATGGAAATGGTAGATAAAAGGAGAGGAATATAAACACCTGCATATATCTGGGCTGGCATGCATTAGGGCATATCTAACCTGAGGAATACTAGTGCTAGGGATTTCTGCCATATCAGCTCTTTGGGCCACTATGCGGCTAAGAAGTCCATACCTGTAATTCCCGTGACTATTCAGCCAGCGGCCATTTTTTCTGTTAGGGATATGCTGGTGGGCAATAAGAAAGTATAGATTGCATATGTTATCTCCATGATAGTGCAAGACACTGCAGGTTCTTCCTGTGTTTACTACCTGGGAATATAAAGGTTTTATGCAGGGGTCACGATGCTCTATTTTATTATGCTATATTATTGCCATCAGTTGAGTCTTTAAAGTGGTCCTTTACTTTTTTTCCAGAAGGATGGAGCTGTCCTTGTTTAACCACTTCAGCCTCAACCACCACAGTTATACTGTGGCAATGTGGTTCTTTGCCGTGAAGGGCCGTCATTGTACATCGGTCACGGGAATGGGTATTGGGGCACCCACTGGCCAGCAGGGGAGACAATCAGAAGTTGGGGCGGACTCTATGTCGTTCCCCGCAGATAATTCCCAGCAGAGATAGAATGGGGATCACCGTTCTGGCAGGGGTGATCACACAGATCCTGTCTTCCTGTTATGCAGAAAGACAGATCTGTGTGATTCCCCAGTCACACAGTCTCCCAAACAGTTAGAAACACCTCCTAGGGAACACATTTAACTCTTTGATCACCCCTGATGTTAACCCATTCCCTGCCAGTGCCATAAGTACAATAACAGTATATATTTTTAGCGCTAATTATAGTACTGCACAGCACTGGGTCTCAAAAAAGGATAAAAAAAATGTCAGTTATGTGTCTGATATGTCCGCCGCTACATTGCAGTCCCGCTAAAAATGTCATAAATCTATCCCCTATTTTTCAGACGTGATAACTTTTGTGCAAACCAATCAATATGCGCTTATTGCGATTTTTTTACCAAAAATATGTTGCCGAATAAATATCGGCCTAAACTGAAAAATTTGTTTTTTCACTTTTTTTTTGGAAATGTTTTATAGCAGAAAGTAAATTTTTTTTTTTTCAAAATGGTCGCACTTTTTTTGTTTATAGCGCAAAAAATAAAAACCACAGAGGTGATCAAATACCACCAAAAGAATGGGAAAAAAAGGATGTCAATTTTGTTTGGGTACAACATCGCACGACCGCGTAATTGTCAGTTAAAGAGAGGCAGTGCTGTATCACAAAAAATGGCCTGGTCATTAAGGGGGAAATTCTTCCGGTCCTTGACTGGTTAGTAATCATCGGGGGTCAGTACCTACTTCCTGGCCTGAGATGCTGGCTCAGGGGTGATGCAGTCATATATATTTGGGTGCCTGTGTAGTTCTTGCTCCTGTTTACTATTGGATATTTTAGATCAGCCCCTGTTGCAGCCTCACATTGTGACTTGCTACAAAGTTACAATGTTGTTCGGGGAGAAAGGAGAATTTTAGCCCATAGATCAAGTGTTTCTTTGGTAAATTGCACTACATATTTTCAAAGTTCGGGAATTTATTCATATTGATTTTTAAAGCTAAAAAGGTAATGAAACATTGTAGAAGATGTTGGCCCTAATAACAGTATAATATAGCCTAGGGAGGGGGCTGTGGATTAATTGCAACCATGGCAATCACGTACCACCCACTGTAAATGCTATTTATTGTGCAGTGGGATTTCACAACAGCCTCTACTACAATATACATAAGTGTATTACTTTATATTCATTTTGCATTTTTTTTCTCTTCTCATTTGAAAACAAGAGAAAATAAAATAACAGGCTTGTGTGTAAATGAGATTAAAACTTCTATATCTTACAGAAACAGCATAACTATGAATGTGTCAGCTCAAATTTAGAGCGGTTGCTTTTTTGCTATAAAAGCACTCTTAAATTTGGCTTGTTTTGGAAGATTACCTTCTCCAGCAGATGCTGCAACAATATTACTTTGTATTCTCCAGACAACAACATTGGTATATTTTAGAACAAGGATTACTCACAATTTCAATAACAGCAATTTCACATTGAGTTACTCATCTATCGTGGTGCTTGAAACTGCATATGACAGAATTCCAGAAATGCAATCATTCAGTTATTTTGTCTTTAAATATACAAAAGTGTTATTTTCCACCAGTTAATGTTAATAAATGCTTTGTCATGAATAGTGATTTTTCTTTTTTTTTAACCACTTCCCACCCAGCGTATTGACAAATGACGTCCGGGTGGGTGGTACGTTATCCTGACTGGACGTCTATTGATGTCCTCAGGATAATCTGCGATCGCGCACCCCCGGGGGTGCGCATCACGGCGATCGGTGGTGCCGTGGGTGGTCTGACCCACCGCATTACCGACCGTGGAAGCCTTTTACCATGTGATCAGCCGTGACCAATCATGACTGATCACAGTGTAAATAGGAAGAGCCGCTTATCGGCTTTTCCTATGCTCAGGTCTGTAGACCTGAGCAGCGGAGAGCCGATCGGCTGCTCACCTGATGGGGGGGCTGCGCTGAACGTTTATCAGTGCAGCCCCCTCAGGATCACCCCACTGGACCACCAGGGAGCCGACCAGGACCACCAGGGAGCTCCCTCGGACACTGCGAGGAGGCCACCCAGGACCACCAGGGAGGGAACATGGAGGCCGCCCAGGACCACCAGGGAGCCCCCACTAGACCACCAGGTAAGGGCAATATAGTGCGCTGTAGGGATGGCACTGTGCCCATATATGATGCCTGCCAATGCCATCGATAACAGTACTGTATGCACCAGTGCCCACCAGTGCCACCTATTAGTGAGCACCTTTGCCCACCTGTGCCACCTATCAGTGCCCACCTGTGCCACCTAAAAGTGCCCACCTGTTCCACCTATCAGTGCCCAGCAGTGCCACCTATCAGTTCACTTTGCCACCTATCAGTGCCGCCTATGAGTGTCCATCGGTGCCACGTGTCAGTGCCCATCAGTGTTGCTTATCAGTGCCACCCATTAATGCTGCATATGCGCCCCATCATCAGTGCAACCTTATCAGGGCCACCTCATCAGTGCCAGTCTGTACTGCCTCCTCAGTGCCTGTCAGTCTAGCCTAATCAGTACTCATCAGTGTAGCCACATCAGTGCCAATCAGTGAAGGAGAAAATTTACTTTATACAGAGTTTTGTGACAGAAACAAAGAAAAATGTTTTTTTTTTCAAAATGTTCGGTCCTTTTTTATTTATAACGCAAAAAAATTACAGGGGTGATCAAATACCACCAAAAGAAAGCTCTATTTGTGGGAACAAAATGATAAAAAGCTTGTTTGGGTACATCGTCGCATGACCGCGCAATTCTCATTCAAACCACAACAGCACTGAAAGGTGAAAATTATATAGTCCAGTCCCCTGCGCTGCCCACTATGAGTGTGTGGATTTCCTCACATGTAAGAACCAATCACGACCACTGCAGTACTACTACTATACACAATAGTACTGGGTGAACTGATTTATATGAGGGTGTACTGCGCAGGTTGTATGTAGAGGAAACGTCTCTGTTGCACCCAATCTATATGAAGTTTGTGACAATGTATATATATAAACCATAAACTGAGTGCCTGTGAATTATACCATGAACTATAAAAAAAATTAGATACATAAATGTACATCAAAAGTGGAACAATGCCATAACAAAGTGCCTTAGTGTGACAATAAAAAATAGAAATAGAAAGTCCATGAGTAGCTGCAACCGCATAAAATCACATATAGTATCTAAAAGACTGTATCCATGTTGGAGTGAGTGCTCAGAATAAATTCAGGTAAAATAAAATAAAGTAAGGTGCTTGAAGTAAAAGTCTATAAGAGTCGATCTGGTAGATATTGTCAAACACCACCAGGGGGACTCTTGTGCTGGTGCTCTCCTAAATGTGCTCACAGAACTCTCACCTCTAGGGTGCAGTATGTACACCTTTAGCTAGATCTCCACTAGCTTGTGCTGTGTGGTCCTCCCACAAAGGGGGGCGCTCTTCCGTTAGGCCTCTTCCCTCAGTCACAGGTTCCTCTCCGTCTCTTTAGTGGGTAACTACTGGCGGAACTTTCCCTCAGGGATAGAGAAGACAGGCTCCCATAGTGTAATATAGTAATGCCAAATCGTTTATTAAAGTATATAAAATTGGCTGCTTACATAGATATAAAAACACCACTCAAGTAAAAAATTTAAAAATAGAGCCGCCGCTCTATTCCGCTTCTGGATTGAACAGTTCCCTATATTATCCAACCACTTCCTGTGAGTCCAGGCTGTCAGGGACACCATGTTATCCTGCAGCCTGGCACATAATAAGACATAAAAAGTACATTAACAAATTACAAGCAGCAGTGAAGACCACCCACTTGTCGATGCTGGAGAAGTGCCGGACAGTGCTCATCGTGTGACCACCTGGAGCACTCTTGGAATTAAAGCATTTTTTCTTTAAGTTTTTCTTTAAAGCTGGGGAAGGGGGTTTTGCGGAGAAAGCTGGAGTTGGATTTTAAATGAGCATGTGAGAAATAAAAAAAATAAAGCAGCTACTTCTGAGTTATTTCCAAAGGTGTAAGCTACAGACTGTTATCTGACCTTGGATTTACAAGTCAAAATTAAAATTGATCCAAAACCATTTAAGTTTCCTTTTAAAAGGATCAGCCCACCCAAAACTAATATCTCAGTTTTTGGTAGATGCTGATAAGTTTAATCATTTAACAACTGTTTTATATTTCTTAGAGACTCTTTTATTTAATCATCTGGATTGTGGTGGTGCATCTGTTGTCAGGGGTTAGACTCCAGTTGAATATATTACTTATGAAGAATGAAACAGGACCAGCTGAGCACCCACAGTTTCCAATTGTACAGTAACAAAGGCTGGAACTATGACATGAGATCTTGATGTTAGGGTACTTAAGACAAATAAGAAGCTAGGAACTGACTCACAACTACCAAGTTCCACCCATATCACTTTGAGTGGACTAGCCCTTTAAAATAGTAGATGGCATATTACCGAAAAAAGTCTGCATATACAAAATAGAAATTGAGCCAATGCAAAAACCTCACACGGAAAAATAAAAATAAAAAAATAAAAAGATAAATATTTGCCCAACCTCTGGTATCCTCAGTAATGCATTCTATATTAGTAGTCTATATAGAAGATCTTTTTTTTTTTTTGCCTGTCCTGCATATAGCTAGCACAGTGCTTATCAGCTCAGACTCTCCCCATTGACTGGATAGGGATAATCTTGGAGAAGTATGGACAGGTAAGTAATAACATTTGGGGGGTTGCGGGCATCATTTAAAGGATAGTTATATTTAAAAAAAAAACTTCTAAAACTTTTAAAACATTTTTCTACTCTAGAAACATACACAAACATACAGTGAGGCACTGGTTGGCAGAATTGTAGATGGCGAGGGGCTTCAAAGTTTATGACTGATATGTAGAAAATATTTATTTTGTGAAGTAGTTAGAAAGTCCTGTTCTGATCCTGGAGCCTTTTTAGAACTTTGGATGGGATAAAGCTTCCTTTCCTAGGTCAAAAATCGTACTTGTTATCCAGATGCCATTAATAGCCTTAACCTTGTACAGGTCTACATATAGTTTAGATGACTGATGCTCAGGCCACTCTCTCCTAAGCCTAGTACACGCCACGTGTTTTTTTTTTTATTATTCAACCCGGTTGCATGAAATGTAGATCACAAAATTGGTCATAAATATTTTGGAAAGTACACATGGGCCAAATGTCGGCTGGTTTCTATTGAACCAGCTGATGCCAGCTAACATTCGGCTGTGTGTACGTGGATTTACTCTGTCTGCTGTAGGAGCCTGCTGCTGAGTGAAAAGGCTGAATGCTGATAGAACACTAAAAAGGCACACGTGCCTTCTGTTTGTTTAAGGGCATCCTGCTAGTCAGGAACTCACCTGAGTTTAGTTAGTTGATTGGATGGCAGATGTTTTGTTTGCTTTATACTAAGGACTTGCTGTTCAATGCCTTCCTCTATTCAAAATGTGTTTGTTTGTTGCCATTCTCAATACACATGCAGGACAATCCTGTTTAGTCTGTTCCTGTTTGTCCATGTCTCATGGTTTTATTGCTGTCAATACAAGTTGAGCTTGTCCCCCTAAAATATATATGTAAAAAAATGGTCAGCCTGAAAGTTGATTGATTTATGGATTGTTCTTCTGAGAAGAAAATCTTGCTTATTGCTCTGGAAATACATTTAGAAAATATGTATTGACACATGACTTCTCTGCTGTGAAGCATGAAGGAGTGCAAAATTATATTGATGTGTGGGATCCATGCACTCCAGTAGGTGCTGTATTATTTGCGGTGAGGGGATAAACCGGAATAAACCTTTCAGTGCTATAAGGAGTGGTATCGACTGTGACCTGTATGAGTGCTCAGGGGAATAGAAAATCTGAGATGTGACATGTTTTATCTAAAAGCAATTCTCAGAACAATTAACTGCTTGACCTGGGAGAGCAATGCAATTTAATGAATTTAAGTAGGATTTACAGACTTGTAATTTCCCCCAAATTTCTCAAATATTGTATTTTTAAAAATCCTTTTGTGAACCCAAATTTCAAAGACCTGCAAAGCTGACATCTAAAACAGGTTATGTCATGTCCTTTTTAACATCATATATTATTTTATTTTTAAAAGGAGAAGGTCAAACAGCTGAATTCACAAATTCATTAAATTGTTTTACTTGCCAAAATATTTGTGACCAATTTTGTGATCCACTCACCCCTGCCCTACTGTATAGCCAGCAGGGGTTGTAAAATCCTCTGTTACAATTTAATGCTAATTGAAAATATGTAATTCTATATTAGGTTTAAAAGATTTTGTACCAATAGCTTCCATTTTTATAATGCCGTCCAATAGCCACCAGAGTTTGACTGCACTGCCCAGTGCATTCCATAATCTAACAGACCTGGTCAGACATGCCCCCTATTTTCCTTAGTGCTATGTTTGCTTGGGGGCACTTGTAATAAGGGGTGTTGCCATTACTCATTTGGGAAGGTATGAAAGAGTAGAGTGTGAAAGTAAGAAAATAATTTCCACTAAGCAACAAAGGTATGATAAGGTATTTTTAAGTGAAAACATGTAGAGTTGAGCGAACCCGAACTGTAAAGTTCGGGTCCGTACTGAACTTTCGGGTGTCCGTGTCCCGAACCCGAACCCAATCGTTTGAGAAAAAGTCCGGGTTCGGGTTCTGGCTGCTGGTATTTTATCACACATGTTGAACAGCTGCAGAGCAGCCAATCAACAAGCGTTTCACTGGTTTTCCCTAAAAGCCATCACAGCCATGCCTACTAATGGCATGGCTGTGATTGGCCAGTGCATCATGTGACCCAGCCTCTATATGAGGCTGGAGTCACAGTGCTGCATGTCACATGCTCTCAGGTTAGTGTAGGGAGAGGATGCTGCTGGCGCTGTGAGGGACAGATTGTGAGGGACAGATTGCAAATCTAATAACTAGGTAGAGATTACTACTACTGCTGTGAGGGACAGATTGCAGATCTAATAACTAGGTAGAGATTACTATTACTGCTTTGAGGGACAGATTGCAGATCTAATAACATCTCATCCTGCATTACAGAACAATCTGATTACAGAACGATCTCTCATCCTGCATTACAGAACAATCTGATTACAGAACGATCTGATACTGGACTAGGTAGAGATTACTACTGCTTTGGGGGACAGATTGCAATCCCATTTTGCTTCCTTTTGCAGCCCTCTAGCACTTTCCAGGACTTTTTTACAGACATTTTTGTGCCAAAAAGTTCGGGTCCCCATTGACTTCAATGGGGTTCGGGGTCCGGGGTCAAGTTCGGGTAACATTCGGTACCGAACCTGAACGTTTCCGCGAAGTTCGGCGAACCCTGCCGAACCCGTACATCCAGGTGTCCGCTAAACTCTAAAAATGAGTCACAAATCATGACACACACCAGTACCAAAAAGGGTATAAAAATGTATTAGGGTCAGTTCTTGCCATAGAAACGCAGTGCAGATATGTTCCAGGTGCTTTTCTGCCTGCACGTTTTTGACACGTTTTTGATGCAGTCCAGTGCTTTTCCAACCTCTCTTTTCTTAACCTTAACCATTTTTTATGCTTTCCGATGCCTTTCTGGTACTTTCCGGTGCATTTCTGGTATGTTCCGGTGCATTTTTTTACGCTTTCCGGTGCATTTTTGATACGTTCTGGTGCGTCCCAGTACAGTTCAGTGCAGAAAAAATGCAGCATCTTCTACTTTTTTTCCTGGAACTGGAACTCACTGAAACTGACCACAGTGGTGTGAACCTTGCCATTGAAAACCATGTAACCTACTTTCCATGCGTTTTTAATACATAAAAAAACGCACTGGACCGCATGTGGTGTGAACTGACCCTTAGACTTTAAATGAGTTTTAATGAATACAGTGGTGCCCCAGCCTGCCCCAAGCCTGCTGAATGGACAAGGAACCAGGAGCAGTACACTGAAGAAAACCAAGTACGAACATAAACTCTAATAAAAATGCATTTCAAGATTTTTAATTAATACATAATTGTAACTATTTTTTGGTTCTTTATTATGGCTATAGAGCTCAGCTTTATGCCCCAGTATAATACAGTCACAAATATGAAGGTTTAAAAACTGTCCTGCAATCAAGCTTCATTGAGAGACCTACTGCTGTTTATACCAGGAGAAATGAATCAGGACACTGAAGAAGCAGTTTTTCTTTTGAAACATATGGATAAAGGATACTTCCGATCTTTAAAATGAAACAAAAGCCCAGACAAAAGCAGAACCTGACAGTGTCAATGTGTTTCAAGAAAAAAAAATAATTCCCCCTTCCTCAGCCCTTTATAAGCAGTATAGGGATCTTCATTCAGTTGTTGAATGCATTGTTCAGTGGACTGACAACTCTTTAGAGAACTGCAAAAGTTCTCTAAGAGATATTACAAATGTTTTAAGAAGAATTTGATCAGCTTTTATGTTCTTGAATGTTTGACCATTCTTGCAGAAGTGCATTTTTGAGGTCAGGCACTGATGTTGGAGAGAAGGCCTGGCTCGCAGTCTCCGCTCTAATTTATCCCAAAGGTGTTCTATGGGGTTAAGGTCAGGACTCGGTGCAGGGCAGTCAAGTTCCTCCACCCCAAACGCGCTCATCCATGTCTTTATGGACCTTGCTTTGTGCACTGGTCCAAATCATTTGCTGGAGAGGGGATTATTAGCGGGGTTGTTTATCAGGGATTGGGCCTGGCCCTTAGTTCCAGTGAAGGGAACTCTTAAGATGTCAGAATACCAAGACATTTTTGGTCAATTTCATGCTCCCAACTTTGTGGGAACAGTTTGGGGATGGCCCCTTCCAGTTCCAACATGACTGCGTACCAGTGCACAAAGTAAGATCCATAAAGACATGGATGAGCGAGTTTGAGGTGGAGGAACTTGACTGACCTGCACAGAGTCCTGACCTCAACCCATTAAAACACCTCTCTCCAACATTAGTGCATGACCTCACAAATGCACTTCTGGAAGAATGGTCAAACATTCCCATAGACAAACTCCCAAACCTTGTGGACAGCCTTCCCAGAAGAGTTGAAGCTGTTATAGTTGCAAAGGGTGGGCCAACACAATATTGAACCCTACGGACTAAGACTGGGATGCCATTAAAGTTCATATGCGTGTAAAGGCAGGCGTCCCAATGCTTTTGATAATATAGTGTAACAAAATAGTATATATTTTTTTTTTTTTTTTAAAAAGCACTTTTGGATTTAACTAATCATTTTTATGTAGAATTTTCCTTTAAGGGGGCATAGCAGGGGGTGTGTCCTATGCCTACATGCTTTTGCTAATAGCTGTCCCTCATTCCTATTTCAAAAAGTTGTGACATATGGAAACATCCTGTCTTAACCTCCTTGGCAGTTTGATTATTTCAGATTTTTGGTGCTGAAAGCGGTACCATTATTTTGCATGGAAATTCTTTGTTTTATATTGTAGGCCTGTAATTCTTAGGAATAACTCACTTAAATCTGTCCAAACAAGAGTCTAATAGACATCCCGGGTATGATAACTTTTGAAACAAGAAATCATAAATTATAATATAATAAATAACTATAAATAATTATCAAAAATAATAATATCATAGTAATAACATTTATTCAATAATCGAATTAAATAAAAAACACTGACATTTGCTCATTTGCAGAATTGTCGCTGCCGTCACTTTCAGTGTCTGATGATAAATATCCCCAAAAATCAGTATCACTCAATTCTGCAAATGATTCTTATTTACTATCGCTGTTTACTAGCTGATCAAAAACCACTTTTGATGTAAAGGGAAACTTTTTGGTTGCCATGGACATACTCAAGTTTCCAGGCAGAAAGAATGGCATATATAATATAAAAGTGCATGCAGGGCACTGGGCAAACCACTAGGGACACAGGGAATGTAAAATGATTTCATACAACAATGTAACATTACAGATTACAGTGTACTGTATGTTTACTCTGTGTATCACTTTTTGAATTTGCTGCCAGGCCTCGCCCCCATGCGACGCGACGCTCGCAGGGAACGGAGCCCGGCACACAGAGGCATCGGGCAGAGGACACAGCCCGCAGACACAGCAGGGGGACATCCCTGGATCCAGGGGACAAGGTAAGTAACACTGCCTGGATCCAGCGATGCAATCCTGAGTGTGGCTCGGGGTTACCTCCCTTGGTACAGAAAATTCACCCTGAGCCACACTCGGGAATACCACCAGGGGGGTTAAAAAAGATCTGTACTATGAAAACTGTGCTGAAAAATAAAAAAAAAGACAGATGACAAAGACTAGTCCCCAGAACTGCCTGTGGTCTCCCTGCAGCTGATCCTTTCCATGCCTTGCCTTGTTCTACACTGTCCCTTTGTGTAAGCAGAAATATTGGTAGGGGTAGGGCTTTCTTTACAATCGCTATGGTTTTCCCCAGATGACTGGTGGGGGCATATGCAAGAAGCAGCAGGATAGGTGCATTTAGCACACATACATGGATAAAGCAGAAGCAATGGGATACTTACACTACAGATCTTCAAGTACAGCTTCTTCTCAAGCAAGGAGAACAGTGAGCAGAACAAATGCGATCACCAAGTTTTTTTGATTAGCAAGTACAGGCTTAATGCCTTAGATCTCTTACTATTTATACACAGCTATGTGATTAAGGGCACAGGAACTGCAATATTATTTTTAGGAGGAATTGAAGATGAAAGTTACATTTTTCAGGATTCTGTTTAGGAGCACCTAAAGGATAAGTTTCCCTTTTTGAAAAAATTATTACATATTTTTAAAGGAATACACTGTACATTTATTATTTTTTTCACAGGAGCCTGCAGAGCATTGTACTCGTGATCAGTGGATCATGGGTACAATGTCAGAAGTAGAAAAATTCCACATTCAGTAGAGCCTCTATGGTGGCTGCCTCATCCCTAAAAAAGTACAACAAAGAAAAAATACCTGGACTGTAATAGGCAGCAGACACCACAAGTATATCTAAAAATTCTTGATTTATTGTTGTATCTTTTTTAAAAGAGAAAGAGTTGTCACTCATTTGAGGGACAAGTACATAAAAGCTTGATACATGCATGCAGTAAACATCACAAACGTTGATCAAAATTTGTCCAAAAGCAGATCATACAGTCCACCACAGATGCTTCTATGGGAATAATAATACGTAACTTTCGTGAAAAAGAAAATCTGTTGTCCGAAGATGAAAAAAGATGGAATTCGGTGCCCAACGTTCAACGTTTTGGGTCCGGTTAAGGCCCTTCATCAGGGGTAATACCAATGGAGCAAAAAATATATTGCTAGTTCTTAATATTTCTAAGTATTACATTTCAACTGCATGTGTCCGTTTAGGGGCAAGTCCCAATGCCAAGAATGGTGCTATGAAAACAGTGCATGGTGTCACTCAGCCTAAATGACGCCCCGGAGAATTAGGTCAAGGATGTGTAATATCAAGCTCAAAGATTGGCCCCTAAGCGTTTGTTTTATATTTATATGTCCAAAACTCCATCCTCACAGTGCAGATACGTATATGTCAAACCAGGGGGGTCTGCCACCGGTTCTTTAGAGGACAGGGAAGATGTAAATACATCTATCCAGGGCCTTGTATAGTACAGCGTAGGGGTTGCATCATTCCTCTGGGCGATATGCATATGGATAGTGTCGATTGTGCTTGTTGACATGGGGTGTTAACCAGGGAAGATGCCTGTAGAGTTGAGATTTCGTCACGAATTGTGTCAATCTTGCTTTTGAAGTGATTAGCAATCTCTTGGGCAGTGAGTGTGTTAGTGGGCGGAAGCGGTGGAGGACGAAGTAGGGAGTTGAAGGTAGAGAAGAGTTGACGGGGACTGGATGAGAAGGTGTTAATAATAGTGGTAAAATAGGTCTGCTTGGCAGTGTGGAGGCGAGAATTGTATTTATGGAGGGCAGATTTGTATTGGTTGAAGTCTTCGAGGGACTTAGTCTTGTGCCACAGACGTTCAAGGGCGCGGCTATGCATTTGAGGTTTCTGGTGTCATCTGTTTGCCAGGGTTGTAGGGGTTGAGGCCTGATTTTGTGTGTGGTGAGGGGAGCGAGCTTGTCCAGGGATTTATTGTAAATGGCAGTGGCTTGGTAGGGGCAGGACAGGGGTGAGATTTTTTCATAGAGGTGGTCAGTAGCAGAATAGAGGAGAGAAGTGTTGAGTTGGCAAAGCTTTCTACGGGTGACGGTTAGGCGATTGGAGGGGAAGATGGTGCAAGACAGGGAGAGAGAGAAACTAATAAGGTGGTGGTCAGAGAGGGGAAAAGGATTGTTGGAGAAGTTGCATGGAGTGCATAGATAGGAGAAGACCAGGTCGAGGGTGTTCCCATCAGTGTGAGTAGGAGCCTGCACCCATTGCATCAAGTCAAATGAGGAAGTTAGACTAAGAAATTTAGAAGTAGCAGTAGTGTTAGTGTTAACTGGCATGTTGAAGTCCCCAAGAAGGATTGTGGGAATTTCAGAAGATAGAAATTAGGGTAGCCAGGCAGAAAATTCATCAAGGAAAGTTGACAGTGGTCCAGGAGGCCGGTAGATCACAGCAATTCTTAAGGTGGTTGGAGAGAATAGACATATACAGTGGGCTTCAAATAATGAGAGTGAAAGAGAGGGAGGAGAGTGAAGAACCTGAAAGGTGCTCAGTGGGGATAAGAGGAATTCCACTCCACCTCCCTTGCGTCCATTAGGCCTAGGGGAGTAAGTCCAGAGAAGGCCACCATGGGAGAGGGAAGCAGGAGAAGGAGAATCGCATTTGTGGAGCCAGGTTTCGGTGATAGCAAGTAAATGAAAGGAATTAGTGAGAAATAGGTCATGAACAGCAGTGAGCTTGTTGCAGACAGAGCGGGCGTTCCAGAGGGCAAAGCGGAAGGGGAGGCTGGTTTTGGGAAGAAGGGGGATGGAGATTAAATTGTGTAAATTGCGACTACTGCCAGAGGGTGTGGGGTGGTGGTGATGTATGTGGTTAAATGAGAGAGGCCCAGGGTTTGGGGAAATATCTCCAGAGGCTAGGAGAAGCAGAAGAGAGAGGGAGGCAACATGGGAATATGATTTATATGAGGGGACATGCTTGAGCATCCTGGTTTTGTTATCATGTGGGCATAGAGTTAGAAAGAAGTGATGAGTGCAGTAACAGGGAGATGGGAGAAGTGAGGGTGATATGTACCGATTGTGGGGTGGGGAAGAGGGGTGAGGAGAGAAGCTGCTATTGTGAAAAGAGAGGTAAGGTATGCACGTTCTAGAGAGGATAGTGTGTTCTTTTGGAAATGAGGTTACCGGCAGTCTGGTGTTAAAGTAGTTTCTTGTTAGTATGCACTTTGTGCAAATCGCTGAAGTGCAAGAGCAGAAGTGCCCACTTATTTAAAGAACCCCACTTTTTTGGAAGAACCCCCTGCAATGCTATTCCCGTAAGCAAAGCTTGGTTTTATACTGTGATGGGTGGGGGTAGAAGTGAACAATTAATCATTTAGGAGATGATATTAGGCACACACCTATCACAGCAATCAAAATGCAACAAAGGCCAAGGAGGGCAAGATTGTAAAGATAAGAGAAAACATAATTTAGGTAAGGCTATAGGCTAAATAAACATAATGTTAGGAACATGCCTACAGATATATTTTAAACAGCAGTGACAAAAGCAGATTACCAAAGACACATTTAAACAGTCATTCAGTGTTCAGTTTAAGGAAGATGAAGCTAGAATAAAACACACACACATACCAATGTTTAAAGGCATAAACAATGGCAGATAGCAATGTTACAGTTTTTGGGTGGAGTGACCATCAGTGCAGACATACCAATGTTAAAAGGCATAAACAATGGCAGATAGCAATGTTTCAGTTTTTGGGTGGAGTGACCATCAGTGCAGACATACCAATGTTAAAAGGCATAAGCAATGGCAGATAGCACTGTTTTAGTTTTTGGGTGGAGTGACCATCAGTGCAGACATACCAATGTTAAAAGGCATAAACAATGGCAGATAGCAATGTTTTAGTTTTTGGGTGGAGTGACCATCAGTGCAGACATACCAATGTTAAAAGGCATAAACAATGGCAGATAGCAATATTTCAGTTTTTGGGTGGAGAGACCATCAGTGCAGACATACCAATGTTAAAAGGCATAAATAATGGCAGATAGCAATGTTTCAGTTTTTGGGTGGAGTGACCATCAGTGCAGACATACCTGTGAAGAGAGAGTGTTCAGATGGATGGATGGATGGCTGCAAGAGCGGAAGTGTCCACTTATTTAAAGAACCCCACTTTTTTGGAAGAACTCCCTGCAATGCATTCCTTGTGATAGCAATAAAAGTGATCAGATTTGTTTTAAAGGAACAGTGTTAAGAGAAAAAATATAATAAAATAAATAAATAAATAAATAAAAAATTTAAAGCACCACCGTAACCGGGAGCTCGCGCAGCAAAAAAAACGCATATGTAAGTCACGCCCGCATATGAAAACGGTGTTCAAACCACACATGTGAGGTATCGCCGCGATCACCAGAGTGTGTGCCGTAATTCTAGCAAAATACCTCCTCTGCACCTCTAACCTGGTAACCGTAAAAAAAATTTAAATCGTCTCCTATGGAGATTTTTAAGTACCAGAGTTTGTCGCCATTCCGAAAGTGTGCGCAATTTTCAACCCTAACATGCATGGTATCTATTTACTCGGCGTAGCATCCTCTTTCACAATATACATAAAAATTGAGCTAACTTTACTGTTGTCTTATTTTTGAACTCAAAAAAGGGATTTTTTCCAAAAAAATTGCGCTTGAAAGACCGCTGCATAAATACCGTGTGACAAATAGTATTGCAACGATCGTCATTTCATTCTCTAGGGTGTTTGAAAAAAATATATAATGTTTGGGGGTTCTAAGTCATTTTTTAGCAAAAAAAAATGATTTTACCTTGTAAACAACAAGTGTAAAAAGGGCTCAGAGGCTTAAATGGTTAAACTAATTTACAACAGCAGCTCCCGTTCCTGCATCCAACAAGAGGAACTGCAAGGGGGTACAGTGTTCTGGCACCGCCAACGCCCAATTTTTGGCCACCTGTTTGACTGTGGGCTTTCGTCAGAATTTGTAAACTAATTTACAACATCAGGCCCAGTTCCTCCATCCAACAAGAGTAACTGCAAGGGGTTACAGTGTTTTGGAAACTACCAGCACCCAAGGCCCAATTTTTGGCCACCTGTTTGACTGGGGGATTTTATCACAATTTTAACTTATTTACAACAGCAGGGCCCGCTACAAAATAAACAAAAAAAATAAGGTGCGGTTCCCCCCAAAATCCAAACCAGGCCCTTCAGGTCTGGTATGGAATTTAAGGGGAACCCCATGCCAATTTTGTTTAAAAAATGAAGTGCGGTTCCCCCCCAAAATCCAAACCAGGCCCTTCAGGTCTGGAATGGAATTTAAGGGGAACCCCGTGCCAAAATTAAAAAAGAATAAAGAATATCAAGATGAAGATTGAGGATTGAAGACGAAGAGAGGAAGCAAGAAGACTAAAAGAAGAATAAGACCAGAAGAAGGAGTGGGCCAGGAGAGGATGGAGGAAGAAAGAAGAAAGAGCTATAATACAAAATAAAGGACTTGTCAAAAACTACCTATTGTTTTTTTTTCACACTACACTCCTGTTTTGGTAAATGGGTAGGGGTACAATGTACCCCAAACCTGTTCACATAGGGGGGTGGGATCTGGGGGCCCTCTTATTAAAGGGGGCCTCTAGATTCCGATAAGCAGAGCCCCCCCACCCCCTAGGCACCCATACTCCCCATGTTGAGGGCATGTAGCCTGGTACGGTTCAGGAGGGGGGCGCTCGGTCGCCCCCCCATCCTAACCGGCCAGGGCGGCATGCTCGGATAAGGGTCTGGTTTGGATTTTAGGGGGAACCCCGTGTCAAATTTTTAAAAAATTTGGCACAGGGTTCCCCTTAATATCCAAACCAGACCCGAAGAGCCTGGTTTGGACTGGAGGGGGACCGCACACACTTTATTTCAGCAATTTTTTTGTATATTGCCGGGAACCAGCAATACAATACAGCCGCGATTTTAAATTACAATTTTTCCTATGAAAATGTAATTTTGCTCTGGCTATGTTCTACACCTCACAGGGATGCGCCCTTTTACACACAGACTAAGGACGCCCCCCAGGTACAATATTTAAAGGAATTTTTTATTTTTTTTTTACACTTTAAGCATTATTAAAATCACTGCTCCTGAAAAAACGATCGATTTAAAAAGTTTTTTTTTTTTCATTGATACATGTCCCCTAGGGCAGGACCCGGGTCCCCATACACTTTTTGGGGCAATAACATTGCACATAAGCCTTTAAAATGAGCACTTTTGATTTTTCATGTTCAGGTCCCATATACTTTAATGGTTTTCGGAAATTCGCCCTGAACTTTCTGTCTGTTCGCATGTTCTGGTGCGAACTGAACCGGGGGGTGTTCAGCTCATCCCTACTTGTAGGCACAAGATCAAAAAAAGGGTTTACTTCCACGTTAACATTTTTAGATGTCTCTATAGGATAATAAATCTTCACTTTTTGATTTCAAGTTCACTTGATATTTTCTTTATTAAACAAATATTTTATCAAATAATGAAAGCTGACTTAAAAGTTTCTATGTGTATAGGCATTTAAAATTTTGAATTCAACAAAACCTGTTATATTTTCCCTTAAAATATAGAACACTTGATAGACATGTTTGTTTTGGGTCAGTGAGTATGGAAGCAAGGATAAGGAAGATGTAGCATTTTTTAAAAAAAACCTCCACATAAAAAGTCTATATCGACATCTACTATTCTTTTTTCTGACAGGTTCCTTTTAAATAACAGACTTTCATGTTTGATTGTACCATTAATCGTACAATCTAAAAATATTTTGGGCTTTAAAGCTTCATATTTTCTTACTTAAGGCAAACATTACCGATGAAGTCATAATTGGTAAAGTGTGGGGGAATCATTTTATTAAGAGGGAACTGAAAAGAACATTAAAGCCAGGGAGATAGGGGTAGCTGGCAGCTGATATGTTTTGGATACACTGCAGACTTGAGATGGAATGCAGAAAAGTCAATTAGGATCTTGCAGTCAACAGGGTTCAAGGAAGGGATGGGAATTAAAGCTATTTATTTTACTTAGCCAGACAAACGCTTCAAAAGAACCGCAGGAATCACCCTCTTCACTGATATTTATTTTTTTTAATCAAGTCCACAGCCTAACTGCACCAGCAGACAAGGACAGATTATGAAATTAAATACAGATTACAGGGCAGAACAGATTAATGAAATGCAAGTAATTATGTGTTGTTGGTTAAGCTTTAAAGAGAGATATGGACAAAAAATTGTAACAGTTGCTAATGCTCTATGGTCATTGCTGATCTCGGGTATAAGGGAATTTTCAGCTGCACATACAAGAATAAAACTTAAATGTGGATGGGACCTGCATAAACATGCTGATCTTACAGTCCACTCTGAGAATGGTCTGAAGGGCTCTACGAAGTTTGTACCATGACTAAAAGATCTTCTTCAGAGACCCTTGATTCACATTACTGCACGGTGTTGTGCTGTACTGTATACGTGTGTTTATTTTATTACAGAGAAATTTTTTAATTACAGGTACATATACAGCGCTCTCGATTTGTGCAGTGCTTCACATATACAGTATATTGTACATTGACATCTGTCCCTGCCCTCCAGGAGCTTACAATCGAAGGTCCCTAATTCACATTCATACATAAACATACTAGGGGCCAATTTAGGCAGAAGCCAATTCACCTACAAGCATGTCTTTAGAGTGTGGGAGGAAACCGGAGTACCTGGTGGAAATCCACTTGGGTACAGGGAGAGCATGCAAACTCCAGGCAGGTAGCATCGAGGTTGAGATTTAAACTGGCAACCCTAGCACTGCTAGGCAGCAGTGCTAACCCCTTAGCCATTCATTTCAAAGCAAAAATGCAGCTGGGCTGTAGTGCACCCATATGTGTGCACTACAGCTCAGCTGGGCACACCCTAATCAATCCCTTTTGTGGTGCAGATTCCCCTTGTTTGGACCCATGATATTTCACCAAAGCCCCTTAATGGGGCTCCATATAAAAAAAAAAAATATAATACAAACTACTGACACCTTCCTCTTCCCTACTGACCCCAATCTCTACCCTACTGACACTGTCAATATATATACACATGCACACACAGACATATGTGTTTGAGCTTTGGGGTGCACACCCTAATGCAATAGGCTGTGCACACCTATGAGTGCACCACAACACATAGGTGTGATAACGCACATGATAGTGTGCTGCATTGCCAAGAGTAATGCAATCTTTTTTTTGTGAGAAAAGAGCCTATTCAAATAAATAGGCTGTGTTAATGCAATGCACCTCTATGCATTAAAGCAAACAAAGACATGAAGGGGCCCTAAAAGCAGGTTATGGTCCCAGTCAGCACCTCTTGGTCTATCAGGGCATCCTTATTCGAAGTCAAACCCCACTGTGTCTTTGCACAAGATATGACCCTTTTTACGGTGTTCTCATATTAATAAAAGCTGCTATATAATTAGATGCTTATACAGTATAACAATCTTGTGATTATAAAAAACGTTTATACAGTTAAAAACACACTGCTGTTTATGTACTAAAGACAAAAAGACTGTGCACTTTGCAAGTACAGTTGCACTAATTTTCCCCATAGTTTAGTGAATTTGATGAAGCTTTATTTTGTAAAGACTACCCAAACAAGTACAAGAAAAATAAAAAAACTACATTTTTGCTTGTGCATGATTGGATGATGGAAATCAGCAGAGCTTCACTACATTCATTAATCTCTGGGTAAAATGAATGCACCTGCACTTGCAGAGTGCATGGTCTATTTGCCATTATTAAATCCACACCACAGTGATGATAGTTCCTCTAGTGAAGATCATTGATTATCAAGGGGATTAGCATAATATGCGTGTGTTAATATTTTGATTTTCTTTTTTTAATCACATATTTTAGTGACATGAAACAATGTAACATGACCATGAAAAACTTTTTGAGCTAGTGGGCACACCATGATGAATCTTCCATTAGTGCAGGAATGGGTAAGCAATTGTGTATTAGGGTTAACAGCACTGGATCCCAAGGATTTTGGGCCTTTTAGTAGTTGATAACTTCATTGTCCCTGTAAATACAACCACTATGAGGGCCAGCAAGCTATAAGGTTCAATACAGGCTGACTGTGAAATGATCCGTCAAGACATTAATAATATTTGGCTAGTTATTTTAACAAAATGAATGTGCATGTCACACTTTGGCCAATAAAGACAATGACTATTCTATTTATTTTAAATGAGACAAGTAGTTTAGTAGTTGCTTATCTTTATGGAGAAAACTAGAAAGTGGGGTCTATATGTACCATGAAAAAAAGAGTTACAGAAATTAAATACAATTGGATAAAGAGGCTATAAAGGGGCTTTGGAGTTTATTGTGCCAAAACCTTTTTATGCCAGTTGTCACACAAGACCTCCCTAAAAGAGTAACTTGTTAAAATTTGCACAAGTCACACATATAATATTTACAAGAATCATACAAGGCCTTCATTTTCTGTCTCGGTTATGAAATGCCTTGATGTACAGTATTAGAAGACTGGTTGATTGCGCAATGAGATCTTCCAAGGACAATGTAACAACATATTCCATTGATTAAAGAAGAAAGCACTCTGGCAAGGGAACCTGTTATATAAAGGATCCTATGAATATAATTCCTCCTCTTCTAAATATCCCGTGTCAAATCATCTCCAGTCACACACACAATATTAGTGAAAGTGCATTTTTAAATTGTACTTTTTCGTTAGTACTTCTCCATTAGAAGAATAGATAAAAGAATAACAAGGAGTACACAACATTTTTGTGTCCATACAGAGCACAGGTGCCATTGTACACATATATACCATATAGGAACTGGTGCCAAGAATGACATCTTGCTCACACCACTCAGAATATGGGTTATCCAGGCAATGGGCAATTGATAAATGCATGGTCTCGGAAGACCACTTTGTTCCTCATCTTTATCATTTATCACTCTGGCATAACTAACAATAGCTGTTCTATGATTTATTAATCAGTTGTGGTCTTTAATACTATAACAGACCCTCTTTAAGACTTTTTATTGTGATACCTCTGTCCACTAAGGTACAATGCACTGATGTTTTATGTTTAATTCTTTATTTTTAATTCTTTTTTTTTTTTATAACATAGGTCTGACAAGAGAGTTTCAACTTTAAAACCTTTCTTAAATTTCAAATAGCAGTTCTGAAAGAAACTTCCCTAACTTTCAGTAGTTATTTAAAGCCCATTTCGCCCTTTAAAACCTCCAAAAACACCCACTATAATTTTGCCTTTGACCTTAATCCCATTTCTGTGAATTGTTAAATTGTCTCAAAATATCCTGACTTTTTAACTGATATTTAAGCTAAGTAAAAACATTTGATTTCATCTGTGCCTTATACAAGTCAATACTTGCAAGCAGTACATCTGACTTTAAGCATCACTTGCTATTATCAGGCCATCTCTGAACTATTTTTGAGTAAATCCTGAAGCCTCAGTCGGAACTAGCTATCACTCAGGGAGAATTTTAATTTTTAATTTAAATTAGGAAATCTCACAGCCAACATGCATAATATTTTCCTCTGCTATTATTATTATTATTATTATACAGGATTTATATAGCGCCAACAGTTTGTTCAGAGCTTTACAATATTAGGGCAGACAGTACAATTACAATACAATTCAATACAGGAGGAGTCAGAGGGCCCTGCTCGTTAGAGGAGGGAGGGTCAAGTGATACAAAAGGGCAATAACTATGGAGAGAAAAAACTCCAAATATTTGTTCTCAGCTAATGCACATCTTTTTTGGCCATTGAGGTTGCCTATCAAACTTACTGAACAATTAAGAAGCATGTGGATCTGTTTAGATCACAAGCATGCATTCTCCAGGCTCTATTTGTACTCTCCAGTATTTTGAGTTCCTAGGGTGTTCCGGTATAGGTTCTGGAACCTCAACTCACCATATATGCACTACTGAGGGCAATTCTGATTACCTGAATAGTCCTCAAGTACTCTTTAAATAGTTTCTGTTACCCTGGTAATATAAAACTCCTCATACCTAGCTGTGTGTGTTGCAAAGAACAAAATAATCTCATTCAGTAGACATTGCAATTTGAAAAAACAATTCAGGAAATCAGTTAGCACTAGCAAAACACTGGGATAGGGAGGGAGAACTCATGAAGTTTTATTTCAGAATCTATGTTACATCAGAGGATAGTTAACTCACCCCCTGGGACAATAACTATGAGCTGGTCACAATGAAGCCGGGTGTTCTAATCTAATGCTTTAGCAGCTGTTGTAATTCTTAGACGTAGGACTCATTAGATACCGTAGCCAACAAAATGTCAAGTTTTAAGATACCACATGAAGGAAAATGCCCTAAATGTGGAATATTCATTTTTTAATGTAAATACACACTATTCTTCATCGTCTCGACAGCTCTTCATTTAATCTCCATGGTGTTTGTATGTATAAGTGCCATATTCCACTGTGGCTGAATTTCAAGCATAAACAGTTCTCTGCGGTGCATATACCATTACGGTGCCCGTAGAATGATCTGCTTTACACTTTTTCTCCATGCTAAGTTGCTTCGGGGAAAATCGGAAAGCGAAACATTTCATCACGCTTAAAACTCCAGGTGCTGCATATAATCGCCTATTTTCAGCAAGACAGAAGTGGACAGATCATGAACATTCTCTACTGTTATTGGTCAATAAATTATTCTGAGTAATCTGCAGAAAGCTAAAAGTAGGTTTTGCAGATGTTCCTTGTATATTTTGGTGCCTGAGCATAACTTTTCTTATAAGGTTCATGTAAAGTAATGTAATGTCCATTCCAATAACATTAATAAAGCATGTCATGTTTCCTTGCAAATTTAATAAACAGGACGTTTAAAGAAATGATTAATAGCAAAAAAAAATATTAGGTAACTAAGCACATGCAGAGAAATGCATTTTCTTCATAAAGTTGTGCATTAAAGTGTATCTAAACCCAAAAGCAAAAATGTAATATATTGCAGCTTACGAATCCTTAAATGTGGTGGCTGCACTCTTTTTCTTGGTGCTTTTCCATTACCAAGCTATTATTGTTATTATTAGAGTTGAGCGTACTTCTAGAAGTTCGGGTTCTGCTGGTTTGGCCGAACTTCGGGACAAAGTCCGGGTTCGGGTCCGGACAGAACCCGAACTTTGCCCTGGACCCCAAACCCCATTGAAATCTATGGGGACCCAAACTTTTAGGCACAAAAATGGCTGTAAAAAAGTCCTGGAAAGTCCTAGAGGTCCTCAAAAGGAAGGAAAATGGGGGTAAGGGTGGGGCAAGTGCCCTACAAAGAAATGGGGACAGGGAAATAACTTTAAATATTTTTTAAAAAATAAAAACATAAAAAAATCAAAAATGGAGGTGGATGTGGACCATCTTCAAACTGTGTGTGAAAAGTATTAATTAACGGTAGAAGCCATATCACTGTTCTAAAATCATCTTCAAATTGTGTGAAAAAAGTATAAATTAGCCGGGAGAACCCATATCACTGTTCTACAATCATCTGGAAACTGTGTGTTAAACTTAAACTAAAACCGGGAGAACCCATATCACTGTTCTAAAATCATCTGGAAACTGTGTGTTAAACTTAAATTAAAACCGGGAGTTCCAAAAGGACATAACAGCCTGGTCTGGCAACTTTCTTTCCTGGTTTGGCCGAGCTGCGTTAATAAAAATGAACATCCTCCCCAGGCTCTTATACATTATGCAAACAGCCCCCATCATGCTTCCCGGGTCTATTTAAGACGTGTTCGAAAAGACTCTCTACGGTCCATCCCAAACCCTTCGTACTACCCCCGACAAACGTATTACATATTCTCGGACCCCTCCTACAAGTAAAAATAATTGCGTCGAGCCGGTTTGGTCCTTTCTTTCAACGGTCTGGTCCGACAATACAGGAAAACCTTGAGGGCCAAAATTAAATTCAAATTGTGTGTCAAAGGTCTACTAAAATCTTGTCACTATACCCAAGAGGGCCAAAATCAAATTCAAATTGTGTGTCAAAGGTCTACTAACATCTTGTCACTATACC
>BLSH010427249.1:448253-464900 GCA_018402905.1 Glandirana rugosa | reverse complement strand
TTTTTATAACTTATAAAGAAAAGTGTAAAGTAATTGTACAGTTTCGAATATACTGTAAAATGACTAACCCAAGTGCATATGAAATTTTGTAACAACACCGACGAATATGTTAGATGTCTTGGGGTTAAGGACAACTACTCCCCGTTTAACCAGACGTACATTTACACCTATTTTATATTTATTGTCTACATTTTTTTTTATAAATATATGACATATATAAATATAATATTTTTATAAATATATCTAAAGTATTAATGTCATATACATAATTGGTGTACGGAAATAGTGTCATCTGATAAAAAGTGTTATCACAAAAAAAGTCAGAAACGGGATATACCGTACCGAAACTTTTACAATTTTGTACTAATACTTTTTATATTTGTCGCCAATGTTGTGTGTAACTCATATTAAATACCAATTACGATTTGACTATTTCCGTATTTTAACATTTTCAAAGCCATGCCATATAGGGCAAAGACTGAAAAAAACACTATTGTGAAAAATAGTCTACTGTGATAAAGGCATGTGGTTAATACATATACTGTAATTATGAAATCTATATAAATATTTTTATAATATAAATATATACAGTATATAAATATTTTTTTTTACATCTGTTATTTATATTTTATCCACATTTACATGCAGACCAATTTGCCCCTCATCAACAGGAATTGGGGTTCTGTAGATTGTATAAGCAGCCACAACAATGTTTTAAAGTATACGTGAACCCAATCAGTAAAATGTCATATAAGCTTTGACATGTTAATGAAATGTGAAAAGAAATATTCAATATTTTTAAATCTGCAGCTTCTTGTCTCCTAATTATGCAACTGCATTGTCACCCTCAATAGTCCATATTCCCATCACACACGTTCCTGGGGAAAGCTCAAGGACACTGGGTGCAGTAGCAATCACCAGCTGGGGACTGGTTAATGAACGCCACAAAGAATATATTTGCCAGCACACCTTGGCTCTACAGTCCAGACAGTTTTTATTTTTAGTATGATCACATCACAAGCAAGAAAGTGCAATGTTTTGGAGTCACCCAGGACCCCTTCGGCAGGAATGTGATGTGATGCACATGCCTGACGAAGGGGTCCTGCGTGACTCTGAAATGTTGCACTTTCTTGCTTGTGATGTGGTCATGCTGAAATAAAAACAGTTTGAACCGAAGACCCAAAGTGTTCATTGTCACCCTGTAACATGGGCTTTTGATAAAGACAGTAATCGGCCAGTCAACACACATTGTACAGGCATTATCCACTGTTGTCTGCATAAAAAATATAGGCATCATCGGACTATATGTAGACAGGAGGTGGCTGGAAAGAGGCTGCAGGAGATTAACAGCAATGAGATGCAACAAAAGATGAAAAATGGCGCAAACCAGAATGTTGTTTAGATGGCAATTTTGTATGATACAGGGTAGGATTTAGATATGCTTTAAATTACCACTGCCTCTTTACAGTAGGCATTAATACTGCACCAGCTGGATATTACCATTGGTGGCCCCTATGACACTTACAGAATTTCAGAATGCATTAGCAAAAAATGCAACATTTATGGCTTCCGTAAGGGAAAAATGCTACTAGTGCTTGGAGAATATGCTGGTTTATCAGAGTCTTCCAACTTTACAAAGCTCAACGTAATCCCTAAGAATATTTTCTAGAAGGAATTGCATTGTTAAATGCTTATTGCAGGTCAAATGTCACTACTGGGAGATAAAAAAATTCATCTGCACAAATCTAAGTACAATCACTTTACGATGAATGCGGTGGCACACTGAGGTTCTGTTCACAATACATTTCTCTGAAACACGTATTATAGGATAAAAACAATTGGCCTTCCAACAAGAATTTCACATTTAGCATTATAGTATGTGAACATTCTCTGAGCCCTCCAAACAAACTTAACAAGGTGCTATGCGACACAAGACACTGATGGAGGGGTTGTTTTTATCCTGTTCTGAATGCCGCTGTATCCTTAGTGAATTGATTGAGCTGGGTTTGTTTGAGCCCTAAGAGCACTTGGTCCCTGACAACATGTTGGAGTAATCTCAGTGCATTGCCAGCCTACTACATAAGTGCCTTCGATATCTGCTTTAGAGTTACAAGTCAGTGTGATTTCAATGTGTATGATTCATAAGTAAAATACCCCTATATTATTATTTGATATTATCCATGAAAAAAACTTGAAAATGTTACACACCAAAAAAATTACTTTTTCAATATGAAAAAATATAATATAAGTTTACCAATTTACACTTCATTTTAACCTAGCCCTTGACCTTGAGTCTAATGCTTTGTGTACAACTTGTGTCTGGCTTCGTCTGTGCAGTGCGTCTTCATCAGTGGGCTCTTCTTCCAAAGATGGAGATTCTCAGGAGATTGTCAGGTGGTTTATCCTCCCAGAATTTCCAAAAAAAATTAAATATTAATGTTGGGTAGCTGTCAGAATGGTAGTAGAAGATGACATGTTTGCACCAATGTGCAGAACAAAGATCTTCTCAAGCTGGTGGCACGTGCACACATAATTTCACGAACATGCTAACACATAGGTGTTGATTTACTAAAGGCAGTTGATTGTGCACCCTGTAAGTGCAGTTCCTTCAGAGCTTAGTAAATGAGCAAAGGGTCTGCTGACTTTCATTATCCAGTCCTGTGTAAGTCAAAATGTATTTTTTTTTTATTTTCCTTGCACCTGATTGGGTATTCTTTGCAAAGTGAAGCTTTACCTCATTCACGAAGCTCTGGAGCAACTGCACTTGCAGAGTGAAACTGCACTTTAAAGTACACAGTCTATTTGCCTCTAGTAAATCAATCCCATAATCTCAGTTTGCTGCCAGATGGCCAATTCAACAAACAGAGCTTAGCTAGGAAGTTGCTGGATGGTCTTAGCTGTTACCCTGCCACTTGAACCTGTCCCTGAAATCAGCTTTCCCTTTGTTAACCCGAGCTGCCCTTGGATCTGAACTAAAACAATTTTCAGGAGAGTGGCACAAGTTCATGACATTTAGGAATGCTTGCCAGTTATGCTTTTCCCTGCAACCCCAGACCTTTTCTTTGAAAGTCGTTAAAGTGAGGTTCATCATATTGCTTCTCCTGAATGAACGTCCTGGGCACACTATGTCTTTGAGCAAGATAGAATAGTGACCTGATCATGAAGGGGGTAAATCTTCCAGAGGTCAAGTGGTTAAAGTAGTCTGAGGTGGGTGGGCCTGCTGGGTGACCCGGTGATAATGGCTCTGCTACTTTTACAAGGTAATGACTGGGTTTGCAAAGGCATTTAATGCACACAGTGTGAACTTATATCCTTTGTGGCTATTAACCTGTTCCAGACCAGCTCGCGTACATTTACTTGCCTCAGAGTGGCTGGATAGCACGAATCGCCATTTATAAAGGGAAGCTCGTGCCTGCACGGCTAGCAGGTGGGAGCGTTCTGCCAGCAGCACGCTCTCATGCCCCCCACACTCTCCAGCAGTATGGCCGCGGGTTGGTCGGACTCAATGTCCGCCCGCGACCCGCGGTCACCTGGCACAGAAGAAAACGGGGAACCACCAATGTAAACACGGCGGTTCCCCGCTCTGTCAGTGCGGGCATGGGAGATCTACTGATCCCTGTCACTGGGATCAGTTAGATCTCTTATGTCCCTGGTAGCCCAGCCCCCACACAGTTAGAACACGCCTAGGGAACACAGTTAACCCCTAGATCTCCCCCTGCAGGTTAACCCCTTCACTGCCAATGACATTTATACAGTAATCAGTGGTTATTTTTAGATCTGATTGCTGTATAAATGTCATTGGGCCCAAAAAAGTGTCAAAAATGTCTGACATGTCTGCTACAATATCGCAGTCCCGATAAAAATCGCAGATCGCCGCCATTACTAATAAAAAAAAATAATAGTAAAAGCACCATAAATTAATTCTCATGGTTTGTAAATGCGACAACTTTTACACAAAGCAATCAATAAAGGGGCCTCCTAGTACGTAGTTCTCTCCCCCGGTGCACGTAGGTCCCTCAGCTGGCACGCAGCTAGTGGGGCCTCCCTCTCAGCCAACAGAGTGCCTCTTGGCAGCTCCTATGCCTTTTCCACCTGCAGATTAGGCTGGATGTGTGTGCGCCGGCGGGAGGGTGACGCCAGGTGGAGTTGCGTAGCCTACGTTCGTTCGGGCCGTTCACGGCTCCGCCTCACGCCGCTCGCCCGGGGGACCGGAGTCACGGGGGGACTGGAGTTGCTCCGGGGCGCACTTGAAAGTAATCCGGCCCGACTTGTGTGATGTCATTTGCCGGTTCTTTTGAGATACCGGCGGAACCGCCCACACCTGCAGGGAGGGGTTATTTATACCCCTCAGGTTAGTACTCAGTCTTCATTCCTATACAGGCTATCTATTGTCCCTCGTGGCAGCCTCTATATACTACTATACACAGGTTAGTACTTGAGGGTTACAGGCTCTGCTATGGCGTTCCATATACCTTTTCTTTCTGGAGCTGTTGAACATTATACGCTTATGGTAATTATGGCCATGTATTCGTACTTTTCAGCTATTGGAGGAATCTTGTGTCCTGGGTTGTTTCCCAGTGGCATGCATTTCCGAGCAGACGTTTGGTAAAGACACCCCAATTCCCATATTTTGCTGCCTTTATTTCCATCTCCCCTTCTACCCGAGGGTAAGGAATCTGGACGTAAGATACCATTTACTTATTTGCCTTTTACACATGTAATACGTTACGTTACTATGCTCACCCTTTGGATCCTCCCATTGTGCTTTCAGGTGCTTCCCTGTATCCCCTAATTCTTTTCCGGTCCTTGTGGAGATTTACGTTTAGCTGCAATCTGTGGCTTAAACAGTTGACCTACAACTCATTGAATCAATCGATACTCCCCTATCATCTTGGGAGCATTATCAGTAGAATTCCTTCTATGTGGAATGACTTCCATTTGGGTGAGTTTTTTCACTGGTTATATACTTATACTTATTTTTGTTTATTGTTCCAGCTGGCATGCACCTGTATACTTATCCAATTTTATTATGACACATGTAGCATTGTATCTTCATATATTTGTACTCCACACTGTTTAATATGTATAATATTTATATGTGTGCATTTTATCTCTTAGAATTGAATTGTTTGGCAATACACTCTCCCCTGAAGAAGATATAATACCCTTGTCTCATCGAAACATGTTGGAAACATTGTTGTAAATCACTGGTTGGGCCCCACCTGGTGTGTCCGCCAGATGATATTCGCATGTGTATTGCGATTTATTTTATGCATTGCTTATATGCAATTATGTGTGTTTTTACTATGTTCTAATAAACTTTGCTACTTTTACATACGCCATATACTCTTTTCTATACTTTTCTACTGTCTTAGCATCCACCCCTAAAAATCCCCCCTTTGGGGCCACCTCTTGTTTGCTATTATTCATTGGGATGTGGTGGTATGTTTATTAGGGACACACCCCAGGGCTCTATTCAATAAAGCAATCAATAAACGCTGATCTCAATTTTTTTTACCACAAATATGAGGAAGAATATATATATCGGTCAAAACTGATGAATACATTTTTTTTACATTTTTTTTTTGTATTTGTATTTTAGCAAAAAGTAAAAAATATTGTTTTTTTTTTCAAAATTGTAGATCTTTTTTTGTTTATAGCGGTGATCAGAAGTGACGCAGAGGTGATCAAATATCACCAAAAGAAAGCTCTGTTTGTGGGGAAAAATGGCGCCAATTTTGTTTGTGTACAACGTCGCACGACCGCGCAATTGTCAGTTAAAGCGACGCAGTGCTGAATCGCAAAAAGTGATCTGGTCCTAACATGAGAAAGGAGGATAGGGGTCGGCAGGGCAGTGTGCATTTCCCCTCGTAACCAAAATCCCCACCCTCTCCTAGCACAATTCCCCCCTCCTTGCACATATCTTCCATATTGCTCTTTCTAGCACAAGTCCTCCCCCAAACTACCCTTCCCAGCACAAATAGGCTCCCCATTCTCCTCCTCCACATATCTCTCATCACTGCCCAAGCACAAATGATTCTTATATTTATGAAAGACGTAAATTCACTGAAAGTGGCACCACATCCAAAATAATATAGAAAAAGAGAAAAATAAGGGATAACTGGACTGTGAAGGTGCCACTTAAACCTCAGGTTTAAAGGAAAAAGAATGCTCAATCATGTAAATTTAAACATTTTATAATTTATTGAAGAAAAGACATAAAAGCCATGTTGGCAACAGTTATAAAAACATATTATCTATGTGAATTCTATATAGATACATCTCCCCATTCATATGAGCCACAGAATACCATATAGCCATTGAAGAAGGTTGGCCTGAACATCAAAATTTGAATAAATCTGTGGAGTCTCGTATAGAGATCTTGAATAGAAAAAGAAGGCCACCTCCAAGGTCAATATGATGGTATCAAAGGAATTGCTACACGTTTCACCGAATGCTTCATCAGGGGATCCTGTTGGTAATATGATAATTGTGGTGATACGGGTGGGGAGCTGTCATCACCATGTATGGAGGGAGAAAAGAGCAAAAAAGCATGTAGCCAAAGCACAGAGGGGAGGAGGGGAGCCAACCCAGGCAACCAAATATCCAGGTGCCTGGACTGGGTCCAATCCGTCCCATAAAAATGTGTATTTCAAGAGCACTCCTCTAAAAATAATAAGGGACCAAACAGGCCAGTGGGGTTGGATACCAACAGGGGGAGGGCTTGGGTCCAGGAATCCCTGTTCCCTAAAACTGTTGGAATGCTCAAATGAAAAAATGTTCTGCCGATTCAGACCGTCACAGCCCCCCTGTGTCACAAAGAGAGATAGCAGGACGTCTGCTCACAAATGATTCTTACCTCCTCCCCTCATTGTAGTCCCAGTACACTGTACATTTCAGCCCCCCCCCCAAAAAAAAACGTACAGGTGGGAAACTGCCACAGAGCCAGGAGACGGTATGCTGTGCTCTCCCCCTCCTGTCATAATAGCACTCCTCCATGCAGCAGATGACACATACATTGGGCTGTACACGTTTGATTACTTGTCTCCTATGTCCTCCAAGGGCTGAATGGCTGTTTATCTCCTGGCAGTAAGAATTGTGGATGGGGGTGGGTAATCAAACCATTCACAGTCCAATCTAGTGATCCTGTGCCACCTACTACAGCGCCTTGAAAAATTATTCACATCCCTTGACATTTTCCCAATTTTGTCATGTTACAACCAAAAATGTGAATGTATTTTATTGGGATTTTATGTAATAGACCAAGTACAAAGTGGCATATAATTGTGAAGTGAAAGGAAAATGATAAATGGTTTTCAAATGTACTTACAAATAAATATCTTGAAAGTGTGGTGCATTTGTATTCAGCCCCCTTTACTCTGATACTCCAAACTAAAATCTAGTGGAGCCAATTGCCTTCAGAAGTAATCTAATAAGTAAACAGAGCCCAACTGTGTGTAATTTAATCTCAGTATAAATACAGCTTTTCTGTGAAGCCCTCAGAGGTTTGTTAGAGAACCTTAGTTAACAAACAGCATCATAAAGGCCAAGGAACACATCAGACAGGTCAGGGATAAAGTTGTGCAGACGTTTAAAGCAGGGAAAGTTATAAAAATATACCCCAAGCTTTGAACATCTCATGGAACACTGTTTAATCCATCATCTGAAAATGGAAAGAGTATGGCACAACTGCAAACCTACCAAGACATTGCCATCCACCTTAACTGACAGACGAGCAAGGAAAGCATTAATCAGAGAAGCAGCTAAGAGGCCCATGCTAACTCTGGAGGAGCTGCAGAGATCCGCAGCTCAAGTGGGCGAATCAGTCCACAGGACAACTATTAGTCACATACTCCACAAATCTGGCATTTATGGAAAAGTGGCAAGAATAAAGCTATTGTTGAAAGAAATCCATAAGAAGTCCCACTTGCAGTTTGTAAGAAGCCATGTGGGGAACACAGCAAACATGTGGAAGAAGGTTCTCTGGTCAGATGAGACCAAAATGGAACTGTTTGGCTTAAAAGCAAAATGCTATGTGTGGCAGAAAACTAACATTGTACATCACCCTGAACATACCATCCTCACTGTGAAACATGATGGTGGCAGCATCATCTTGTGGGGATGCTTTTCTTCAGCAGGAACAGGGAATCTGGTCAGAGTTGAAGGGAAGATGGACGGCACCAAATACAGGGCAATCAGGGAAAACCTGTTAGAGTCTGCAAAAGACTTGAGACTGGGGCAAAGGTTCACATTCCAGCAGAACCCTAAACATACAGCCAGAGCAACAATGGAATGGTTTAGATCAAAGCATATTCATGTGTTAGAATGGCCCAGTCAAAGTCCAGATCTAAATCTAATTGAGAATCTGTGGGAAGACTTGGAAATTCATGTTTACATACGCTCTCCATCCAATCTGACAGAGCTGAGCTATTTTGCAAAGAAAGGGCAAAAATGTCACTCTCTAGATGTGCAAAGCTGGTAGAGACCTCCCCAAAAAGACTTGCAGCTGTAATTGGAGGGAAAGGTGGTTCTACAAAGTATTGACTGAGGGGGGCTGAATACAACATTACACATTTCAGATATTTATTTGTAAAAAATGTTGAAAACCATTTATCATTTTCCTTCCACTTCACAATTATGTGCCACTTTGTGTTGGTCTATCACATAAAATGACAATAAAATACATTTATGTTTTTGGTTGTAACATGACAAAATGTGAAAAATTTCAAGGGGTATAAATGCTTTTTCAAGGCACTGTACATGGAAGAGCGCTGTTGTGTCAGGAGGGAGATAGTACTGCACAGCCTGCACCTCCTACCCACTCTCTCCTATCTGCTGCTGTTACTTCTCTCCAGAATTTTCACTTCGGTGAGTGCAGGGATGAGGAGAGGAGCTCAGTGGCCTAGGATAATGTTCATGGGGTGGCTAGCCAGTGGGGCACAGCCCACCCCAGCACCCCCTAGATCTGGCCATGGATTCCACCAATGCTCCTGATGGTGGAGATGGGTTTTACTGCATGTTGATACCAGGCTGTGGTCCTCAAATCACCCAACCAAGGGGCAAGCAAAGACAGGAAGACTATCATGTGGAGATAGTACATTAAATATAGGCAAACAAGTAGTCAGATCCAGGCAGGGGTCATGGGCAGGATGGAGGAAAGATAGAGGTCAGGTCCAGGTGAAGTTCATGGGCAAGCATCAGACAAGAGAGTAGTCAGATCAATCTGGGTCACCAACAAAACAAGTAACCAGAAGAGCAATATAGCTCTTTTGCCGAAAGCAGGGCAGCTGGCAAGAAAACAAAGCACCAGCCCTTCCAGGGCTGATTCTCAAATACTCCTCTGGGTTAGAGAACCCACCGATTATCATTTCAGGGAGCATTGGAAGTCCTGGTAAGGATCCTGCAAGCACTGTTTGAAATACTGGCAATGATAATGCAAGTACCATTAGAAATATTGGAAAGGATACCGGAAGCCCATGGATTCTGCAAGCAGGATTGGAAATGCTGGCAGAGATTCTGCAAGTTTCATTGGAGGTATCAACTGGGATACTGGGAGTCTTGGCAGGGATTCTGAAAGAAATAATGGAAATACTGGCAGTGATTTTGTGAGTGCCATTGGAAAAACTGGACAGACTACTGGAAGTCCTGGCAGTGATTCTACGAGCAGCAAGTACTGGCAGAGATTCTGCAAGTAAGAGGTCTGGAAGTTCTGCAACACTATGATTGAACAGTGAAATGGGAACAAGCAGACTAAGGAGCCCATCTCTCTGTCACTCAACTTTATTTGTCACTCATGCTCTTTGGACTACAGTACAACTAACTGTGATGCTTCTACCTCCCCCAATCTGAGCTCTTCTGTAAGGGAACTGTGTGAGATTGATACCGAGTCAAATTTGAGTACTTACACTGCTTGCATTTAAAAATACATTTAAGTGTGCACTGATGAATACAGAGCTGCATTAACCACTTGCAGACCAGCCACAGTATATATACTGCGGCAGGTCAGCTCTCCTGCACAAACCGCCATACTCGTACAGCGGTCCATGCATGTGAAACAGTGGGCATGTGCGTGCCTGCTGCATGCAGTGGGAGCGTGCCCGTGGGTCCCGTGGACTCAATATCCTTTGGCCAACTGTGAATGTGGTACAGAGAGGCAGAATGGGAATCTGCCTATGTAAACCAGGTGGATCCCTGTTCTGGAAACAGGGGGGAGACTGCGCTAGCCTTCAATCTCCAAGCCACCTACCACAGCTGCAACTAGACAGTGTGAACTCTACACCCAAACAACATGTGAATAGAAAAAAAGCTGCGCTTATGTGTGTGACAAATAAATCAGTAATATCAAAGTATGCTGAACTATAATAAAAATCCAAGTGATTGAATTATATAGTGAAAGAACATGTACAAACAACGAAAGAAACAAATCAAAAAAAATAGTAATATGTGAAACAACTGATAAGTCCAAATGAATCCAATCTTGTGTAAACAGAGATGAATAGTGATCTTCTCCTCATAAGTGAATGAGCATCCACCACACCACCATAATAATGAGATACAATCCTCCACCAGAGCAGATGTATCCTTACTGAATCTCCTGGACCCCTTGTTATAGGGGGTCAGGAGGCGCCTGTATGGATATAGACCTCCACGGGGCCACACCAATCTGCTTCCTGGATCTTATCCTCCAAGGGGCATCCCAGTCACTCAAGAAAGTGGAAAAGCCGCAGATAGTGTCATATTGTTTAAAATCACAATGTTTATTGAAAATATTGCACTTACATGTATCAAATGGAATCACGCTTGTATGCAGAACAATAGCCGTAATATCAGTCAGCGGTGGTCACGAGACAGCACTTCCGCCCCCTGTTCTGACAGGTGGCAACTCATAGATCTGCTCTTGCTAGTGATCAGGAACAGCGATCTCTTTGTAGTCCCAGGCAACTCAGCCTCCACACAGTTATAACACACCCAGGGAACACAGTGAACCCTTTAATCACCTCCTAGTGCTAACCTCTTCCCTGCCTGTGTCATGTATACATTGATCACTGCATTTTTATAGCACTGATCAATGTAATAATGTCACTAGTTCCCAAAAAGTGTCACTTGGGGTCAGATTTGTTCGCCGCAATGTCACAGTATCACTAAAAATCGCAGATCGCCGCTATTACCAGTAAAAACATTAAAAAAAAATAAAAGTCCATAAATCTATCCCATAGTTTGTAAACACTATAACTTTTGCACAAACCAATCAATATACGCTTATTGTGATGTTTTTTTACCAAAAATATGTAGAAAAATATATATTGGCCTAAACTGAATTAATTAGTTTTTTATATATTTTTTTATATATATATTATAGCACAAAGTAAAAAATATTGTGTTTTTTTTTTTAAATTGTTGGTCTTTTTTTAGCGCAAAAATAAAAATTGCAAAGGGTGATCAAATACCATCAAAGGAAAGCTCTATTTGTTTGAAAAAAAGGACATCAATTTGTTTGTGTACAGCTTCGCATGACCACGCAATTGTCAGTTAATATGACGCAGTGCCATATCACAAAAAATGGCCTGGTCAGGAAGGGTGTAAAACCTTCCGGGGCTGAAGTGGTTAATTTGTATCTTTTATGTATGCCTGTTGTTCAGCTTTAAAGCAAATTATGCACTTTGTCCTTACATTACTTATGCTGTACATAGTCAAATATGTAACCCATACATGACCCTATGTGAGCCTGCAACATATTTAATTTCAATTTAAATCGCCAGTACCCTGATTTAAAAAAAATAAATCCAATGACTTAGTTGATGTATGGTTTTGTTGAAGAAACAGAACATTGCACTGCACTGGGGACATGGCTGAAGGCTTTAAATATTCTTTAACATTGGATTCAAACAAAAACCAATCTCTTCAAACTTTATAGTAATTTAATATGTAAAAATACAATGGTATAATAGTGTTAATACCATTTGGCTTCCACTAAGACTATGAGCAATGCTCTTTATAATACTGTGCAATTCAGACTTAAATCAAGGCCAACTATCTTTCACAGCAGTAAGTGCTTATACAGACTTTGGATACCGGACAACATTGGCAGCAAATTAACAGCATCTTTTTCAGCAAACAGTGAATGAGCAATCCTGCTACAATGTCAAAAAAGCACCAAGTGACAGTATGCACAGTTATGTCTACAGTGCCAAATATGTTGACTGATTTTTGGAAGGTTTTGTAAGGTTATGTAGCCATTTGATCTCTTTTTGTTGTAATATGAGGGTCACCAGTGGTGTACAGCAGCAGCCCGGCTATGAAACTTGTTTTCAGGGGTAGAGGCTCATCCTGGTGTTACACGTGGCAATCTTCAGGCAGTCACAACCTTTTTTAAAGGAGGAAATGACTGAATGAATCAAGGCAACCCACCGCCAGCAGTTAAAATTGTTCAGAGTTTCCCTTAAAGTGTTAGTTCATCTTTACAGAAAAAAAATGTAAAGGTGAACTTACACCATACACCCTCCCCACCTGCCCCCGATCTCTGTTGTACTTACCTACAGAAATGCTCAGCTGTCAGTGCCCAAACAACCAGTCCAGCAGAAGGGGAATTTGAAATCCCTGCTTTCCTACCTTTGTGTAGTGCTTCTAGGAGAGACCAGAGCAATTCACTGTGCAGGGGCTGACCAACCAGAATTGCTCTGGTCCATCCTGGAAACACTCCACAGAGGGTGAAAAAGGGGGATTTAAAATCCCCAGACCACTGGAGCGGCTGCATAGGAACTGTAGGCACTGACAGCTCAGCATTGCTGGAGGTAGATACAGTGGGGACCGGGGGGCAGGGCTGGGAAGGGTGTACAGTGCTAGTTCACATTCATATTTTTCTGTAAAAGTGAACTAACACTTTAAGGCCATGCCACACTAGTGATCTTGTTGCTGGCAAAATTCACCAGGAACAATTTTATGTAAACTATCTGGCTCAGCAATATCTCAGATGGGCCTTTGGGTGGGACTGCAGTCCCTTGTCAATTTCTTCTTTGATTTCCAAATGACTTTTGCATTTTCATTTTCAAGAAATAATGTTCCTAGAAATTCAGACTACTACAGCAATCTAATTTTAAAATGAACCTTACTCATTAAAAATGTAAAAAAAAAAATGTAAACATTCTGCTTAAGAGAAGACACCACAAGATTACCTCTATTACCTCTATTACCTTCATTGTACCCTTCTCTGATAATTCACTTTGTTACTGACCTTTTGTGACTTGGTGGCCAAGCTCCAGCAGCTGCCAAAATCCCATCAGGTAAGAGTGCCCACTGGGACATTGGAATAGGATTTTGAAGGGCTTAGGCATAATGTTAGAGGAAGCCAGGCCCCAGTATCAAAGTGAAACTATATCATAGGGGGGCACAAGAGGCTTTCCTAAGTAAAAAAGATACCAGCTGGAAGACTGGAGAGTCTACTTTTAGTCAGGACATTTTCCTAAGTTAACCTAACCTAACCTAAAGCCCCATACACATGGGTGCGACGGTCGTACGACCAGACGTCCAAAATCGTATGTTGTCTCGCATACTGATATGCACTAAGCGATCATACAACCAAGCCTAACGTAGTGACGTGTTACGAGTGTATAACGAGGAAGTTCAGGTGCATGTTATTTGTGAATTAGGAAAGTAGGTTTCCCAGAACAGACCTTTCTGGGAGTTCGTTCCTGACTTCTGAGCATGCGTGTTTTGGACCAACTTCTCTGTACACACGCTACAACGGTCGTACAACCGCTTGTTACACAACCAAATTTTCTAGTCTGCTCATCCAACTTCATTTGTACAACTGTTGTACGACGGCTGTTGTAATCTTGCATACTAATGGTTGGATGAACGTACAACAAGCTGGTTGTACGACCACTATTGCACGACCATTGTACCGCGTGTACGAGGCTTAAGTTCCAAGATGAATAGGGTTCACTTTAAGCCAAAGTGTCTTAATGCAATACCACCATGTTGAGATAAAATTCAAAAGTGCTGGGCTGGATGCATTAGCCTTCATTTTAGTGATTAGCTTACTAACTCAACTCACAAAAATAGAATGAGGGACATCTACAAATAGTAATTAATGACAAGCCATCACCGTTGCACCTTCTTTTTTCCAAGAGAGTGACATGAATAAACCCAGAAATGAATTGACTACTGCCCGTTATCACCAAGTAATTGAGCTGCCTAGAATAAACCCATTTATTTCAAATAGTCTTTTATTTTAAAATGCAAGTCAGTATCGCCAAAGGGCTTGTTTCATGCTCTGATACAAATGATGTGCTGCTGGCTGGACAAAAATGCTCACGCTGAGATAAAACAAGAATGACGTTACTTTTGGCCATGTTAATGTTTTTGAAAAGAATTCCTAAAGAGAAGTGATTATTGTCGGATGCATATTTGTTAAGATGACAAGAACAAACTATTAACATATGCCATGCTGTGCCATGACTGTACATTCCTCTATCAGTGTCTTAGCAATGAATTACAAATGGCTCCTGCCCTTCGATTTATCAGTGAAGACAAACAAGCAACTGGCTTGAAAGTGCTTTTCACATTAGGCAATGCCGGGAAAGTTAAACAGAGATCATTGTTAAAAAGAAATGTTTTTTTTTAATTTCATGGATATGCATCTAAGGATTAACTCAAGTTCACATTTTTGTTAAATACTAAACAAAGTGAAAAAAATGAATGCTATCACATGATAGTGGAGATGATATCACCACCCCTATGTGAGCTCGACACCATTGGACACCTGGTATTGCATGAACACATTTAACACACATGGCTTGTATTAGACACATTTTATATCATTATACCATTGCACGTTATGCACCCCTGATGAAGCCTTTTATAGATGAAACATGTTGGGTTGTTGAGATTTGATTGTTTAATATTTGTTCATAGTTTTTGTGGAGTACAGGGTTCTTGTACACGTTAGAATTTAACTAAGATACAAAGAAGTTAGTTTCAAATTAAAGAACAAAAGTGATGGCTTGGATAGTTAGGGCTGGTTGGCTCTTTAGACCAGTCACCATAGTCCTCCTTTCCTTTTTATTTCCCTGCACTTATTTGTTGGAAGCGTTGTTCATAACCACAGTAGGTGATATGTTATTTACCTTATTTTATTTTGGTTACAAATACAAGCTTAAAGGGGTTATAAAAGTATTTTTTAAAAAAAGAAATAACAAACATGTCTATACATAACTACTCTGTATAATGGAACCGCAGAGTGGGTGGGAACCTTCTCTTTTCAGGTTTCCTGTCAGTGCTCTTGGCCCCTCCTCATGGAGGCACTCTTGAATGCTCGCACCCGAGTCCCTCTGCTGCGTCCATTGACACAGACAGCGGGACTCAGCCTTGCCCCCTACTTCCTAGTCACTGGCTTTGATTGACAGCACTAGGAGCCAATGGCTCGCGGTACACCAGCAAAGCGAGCAAGACCCAGAAGTGAATGGAGAAGAGATCTGCAGACGTGCACAGCACTGGATAGAATGAGGTATCTGGTAAGTAAGAGTGAGCTGAGGGGGAGATGCTAATACCAAAACATTTTTTACCTTAATGCAAAGAATGCATTAAGGTAAAACGTGTTTAGACTTTACAACCCCTGAGAGAAGTGCATCACTCTTGCGTTTAAAGTTGGTGCTATTTCCTACAAGAAGGTCTGTGAGGATATAAAATCTAACATTTTGAAAGATCAGGCAAGTTGTTAAGAATTTAACATTTATGTAAAGCAGTCATGTGACCACTATTCACCGTTGTAACTAATGGGTGAGGGGTGGAGGTAGGGACTCCTTCTGAATGTATTACTGAACAGATCACAGCAAGTCTCTCTATGGGAGCTGCTGTCAATCAGTACAGGAAGGCTGGGGTGATGTTCCAGGCTAACTACAGGACTGTAAGCTTACAGTGCTATTGCACAATGTCCTGCCCTTCCCTGTCAAAGTTGAAGTGCACATGTCTGTCAACGCTACCAGTGTTCTAAGTCCATGGATAGCAGTGACAAATATCATAGATCATAAGCTTAATAATGGCATGCAATGCCAAGCTGCGGTTTCCAAAGCAACCAAAATCCTTTCTTGTATTAAGAGAGGTATGGACTCCAGAGATAGGGACATTATTTTGCCCCTGTACAAATCATTAGTAAGACCTCATCTGGAATATGCAGTTCAGTTTTGGGCACCTGTTCTCAAAAAGGATATCGGGGAACTGGAGAAAGTGCAGAGAAGGGCAACCAAACTAATAAGAGGCATGGAGGAGCTCAGCTATGAGGAAAGATTAGAGGAACTGAATGTATTCTCACTTGAGAAGAGGAGATTAAGGGGGGATATGATCAACATGTACAAGTATATAAGTGGTCCATATAGTGAACTTGGTGTGGAGTTATTTACTTTAAGGTCATCACAAAGGACAAGGGGGCACTCTTTACGTCTAGAGGAAAAAAGATTTCATCTACAAATACGGAAAGGTTTCTTCACAGTAAGAGCTGTGAAAATGTGGAATAGACTAATAATCAAACCAACGGGAAGAGACGTGAAAGAGGTCAAGGGGCTATAGGAAAAACTCTTGTCCACGGGTTTTGACTTGACGTATAAGGTCTACTCCAGAATGATTACTAAACATGTCCCCGTTTTATTACAG
>BLSH010427249.1:422592-440007 GCA_018402905.1 Glandirana rugosa | reverse complement strand
TGGATCAGGTGTTAGTCTAGCAAGACATTACGTCCTACTCTAGACGTTAGACAGGGAGTTTCGTCATCATCATCATTAGAGATGGATCAGGTGTTAGTCTAGCAAGACATTACGTCCTACTCTACCCACAATAATATAGATCATGTGACCCAGCCTCTTTATAAGCTGGAGTCACTTAGTGCTACATGTCACATGCTCTCTGGCTAGTATAGGGAGAGGATGCTGCCGGCGCTGTGAGGGACAGATTGCAGATATAATAACACCCATCTCATCCTGCATTACAGAACGATCTGATTGTGGACTAGGTAGAGATTACTACTACTACTGCTTTGAGGGACAGATTGCAGATCTCATCCTGCATTACAGAACGATCTGATTGTGGACTAGGTATAGATTACTACTACTACTGCTTTTAGGGACAGATTGCAGATAAAATAACATCTCATCCTGCATTACAGAACGATCTGACTGGACTAGGTAGAGTCTACTGCTTAGAGGGACAGATTATTGTTCTAAAATCATCTCCTAGTTCTATAGGGTCAGGTTCCTGCTGTTGCTGTAAGGGACAGATTATTGTTCTAAAATCATCGCCTACTCCTATAGGGTCAGGTTCCTGCTGTTGCTGTAAGGGACAGATTATTGTGCTAAAATCATCGCCTTCTCCTATAGGGTCAGGTTCCTGCTGTTGCTGTAAGGGACAGATAATTGTTCTAAAATCATTGCCTACTCCTATAGGGTCAGGTTCCTGCTGTTGCTGTAAGGGACAGATTATTGTTCTAAAATCACCGCCTACTCCTATAGGGTCAGGTTCCTGCTGTTGCTGTAAAGGACAGATTATTGTTCTAAAATCATCGCCTACTCCTATAGGGTCAGGTTCCTGCTGTAAGGGACAGATTATTGTTATAAAATCATCGCCTACTCCTATAGGGTCAGGTTCCTGCTGTTGCTGTAAGGGACAGATTATTGTTCTAAAATCATCGCCTACTCCTATAGGGTCACGTTTCTGCTGTTGCTGTAAGGGACAGATTATTGTTCTATAACCATCTCCTAGTTCTAAAGGGAGAGGTCCCTGCTGGTTCTGTAAGGGACAGATTATTGTTCTAAAATCATCTTCTAGTTCTAAAGGGAGAGGTTCCTGCTGTTGCTGTAAGGGACAGATTATTGTTCTACAATCATTGCCTACTCCTATAGGGTCAGGTTCCTGTTGTTGCTGTAAGGGACAGTTATTTTCCCTATCCCCATTTTTTTGTAGGGCACTTGTCCTACTCTTAACCCCATTTTACTTCCTTTTGCAGCCCTCTAGCACTTGCCAGGACTTTTTTACAGCCATTTTTGTGCCGAAAAGTTTGGGTCCCATTGATTTCAATGGGGTTCGGGGTCCGGGGTCAAGTTCGGGTCAAGTTCGGTACCGAATCCAAACTTTTACTCGAAGTTCGGCCAGACCTGCTGAACCCGAACATCCAGGTGTTCGCTCAACTCTACTCTTGGGTTTAGGTATACTTTAATCTTAAGTGAATATGATCTATTCCTTTAATCAGCCCCATTTATTCAGGATTACTGATTCACTGTGGAATTACTAAATCTTGATTTTGGAGAACCTAATCATTTAGATCTGTATTGCTACAAATTTAGAAAACAGTTACATTATTTACTGAATATATGAAAACAAAGAAACCCAATGATTTTTTAAGGCAAAATAATACTATTGCATCATAAGTTGTTTAATTATGAACAATTATATACAATTAACCCCAAGTCTTAGTAAAGTCTAATAAACAGCACTTAACCTGCTACATCGCTATACTAACACCCCAACAACAAAGTATTAAACAACTGCGCTAGACGAAACACTGCCATTTTCATGGTTCTCGCTCGTTTCCAAATTAGATATTTATGGTTTTGATTGCACGGAATAAAAGGGAAATGAGATTTTACTGTCAGGCATTCCAGTTACTGATTCACAGCATTAATATTTATGGCCGAATAGACTGCATTGTTGACATGTGGCATGTTTGTGGCTAACAGCCATTAACAAAAAGTGAAGACAGCTGAGAGTTCTAAAGGTGGGTTCTGCTGTGTCCTTCTTCGTGGATATTCTATCACGCCTGTATCTTGGGATCAATCCCAATCTGCTCTTAGCAGCAGGAACCTGACGAAAAGTTGGCAGAGGTGGCATTCATTGTCTGCCTTCCAAGCATGCAGGCCATCAGATAAAACACATTTTTCCGTTACAGCTGTTTTGTGACACAGGATCAAGAAGCTTACATGGATATAAACTCTGATGAGAACAATATGCTGTAACCAACAGATTCCAGGTTTTGCAAGCATAAAAATACATCTGATCAGTGTTTCATATTTAAAATGTAGAGGGTAAGATTGACTAAGGTGTCTGGGCCACCTTGGTCATGTTTAAGTTGTAACATGAGCGTATCACAGGCATAAGCGCTCAGACTGCAAGTCTGTGCAGCTGCAATGCATAATGACATTTTTTATTCACACTTTGATAGCTGGACTTCACTGACCTCAGCTTGCATCTCCCAGTGGTCCAAACTGAGTTAATTCCTTTCTAGTGTGGACCAGCATTAGTAGTGTGGCTGTTTCCCCAGATGTTCATGGAGCATTATGGGTGTCCATATAGTATTTCGGCAGTGACCAGCTTACTTCTATTTCTGTAAATTATGCTAAAACTGGCCATGCACTACATTTTCAAATTAACTGTATTGTTAGTAATGGTGTGGAAGATTTTTCTCCAAAAACAGGTGTGGTTTGACAAACCGTGACAAAAAAATTCTTATAAGGATTGCAGCTTGATTCATAAATGCATCCCTCTTCTACTCAGAAGTAGCACTGCATCAAAATAAATTATATCCCCTACCACTTTTAAATTGTTTGTGTTTCAGTACTCCTGTCTTGTTAGAATTATATTGGCTGCCATTGTGGATCTCACCATTTAAGAATATTAGTTCACTGGGTGTCATTGTTTAGCCTAAACATACAAGTCATTGATTTGGAATAAGTATAAAGATAAGAAATTCCAGTATTTTCCAATAATTATTTAAAGTATGCTTGTTCTGGATCTGTGATTCAATTTAAAGATTTTCTGATAGAAGCAAACAATGTGATCACCAGTGATTTTTCCTTGACAGGAACTTTACTCAATGAGGTCCCCCTACTGGTGCTTATGAGACTTATTCCTTATTTCCCAAAGTGCTCCTCTTCATCAATGTGATATCCAAGCTCCACCTTGTCGCTCTGAGGCTGTACTGCCATCTTCTCTGGGTCCTCACACAGATTTTTTTCCCCCTATAGGTAATCCACGGATAACTTAACTTATTTTTTATAGCACTTGGCTCTCTCTACAGATGCTGGGTACAAGGCTTGTATCCTGAGTTGTGCATGTGTCACAGGGTAAAAAAAAGTAGGAGAGACATACAGAGTTTCTACTGCCATTAAAACCTGCCTGCTAGCAATTTTTAAAATGCAACACTATTTCTGCTTTAGTTTAAAAACTGTAGAAGATACCATGAGAAAGCCACTGCAGACAAAGAGTTGCAAACACACATAAAAATTGTTGTAAATCCTTTGTTAACTGAGCGGCCTGATTTAATCTAAATGTTGGTAAATTGCTAGATAAATCTCCCTCAATGAACTGCAAAACTGATCCCCAGTATGAGGTCAGTTGGAAATGGCATGTTCTGGAACCAGAAACCCAATCAAACCCATCACCAATTGAATTCATAGCAACACCTGCGGGGATACCCTGCAGGGAGGCAACTATTTCATTAGATGTTCCACCAATTCATGAGATCTAACAGTCTATAGAAGGCTATGGCAATATATATAACACTTGTATATGACTAAAAAAGGCTTAGTAATCCACAGAAACTAGATTTTTGCATTTGTTTCAAAGGGTAATTTCAACTTTACACCAAAAAGATAAAGACAAATTTCAAACAACCTACCAGCTCCTCCAGTCCCAACTGCATTTATTTGCTATGCCCATAATTTGCCAGTGTTTGCCAAGTTACCCAAGTTTGCCAGTGTAGTGATCTGTACACCTTTAAACTCCTCTCTGGCACAGTAGCAATATAATGCCGGCAGTGGTTAGTGGTCATTGGTCAGTGGGGTCACGGGACAGTGCTGACCAAAGGGAGTCTCTTCCTCTGTCCTTGAAGTAAGAGGAGACTGTCTTGGTCAGCGATGTCACGTGACTACGATGCCCGATGACCACTCTCCGTTGCCTACATTATTTTGCTACAAAGTCCTTTGGGCTATGTGTACAGTTTAAAAGTGTAATGATTGGTATATTGGCAAAGGGCACCATTTTGTTGTGTGACCTACCCCTTTCCATTCACAGTATTTCCCATTATGTAAGTGAATACAGCTACTGGGTAAAAGTTTAAGTATTGTAATAATGCAAATGGCAAACCAGGGGCTTAAGAAAAGCCCTGCTATACTCTGTATATTGATTTTCAAGAACAGAAATACTTTTTCTTGAAACTTCATTTATATGATAAATATTCAGAGCTTTTTGCTTAAAAAAATACATTAATCAAAATCAGACATTCTATCATTTTTCTTACAGTTTGAATAAGGTCGACTCTTTGTTCATAATTTGTATTTGAAGCCTGTGATTCATTAAATGTTTCTCTTGTCGGTTACTAAAATGCAAATTTTTTTCTATCTCAGCAGCGAGCAGAATCTGGCCAGGATATGCTGAATAGTTCTTATTTATGTGGTTTTACCAGACAGGCCCACAACATTACTGTTACCAGCCATTTTCTAACTTGGAAGAACAAAAAATTGATAGTAATTATACTACTACTTCTCCAAATGTTATACTTTTATAGCCTGGACTACCTATATTCACAGACATGAAATGACGTGTCAGATGGATCCTCTGAAAGACTCATGAATTTGAATAATTCATACGTATAAATGCTTGAGCATTTGATAATCTATCAACTGTACTATGGGACTTTTTGTCAACAAACAATAAAATTATTGGGCAGCTGTGACTGTTTTCTGTTCCCATACTCTCTAATGGATCACTGGTGATTTTAGGGAGAAGAAAGAAAAAGGAGGAGAAGCACCTCTGTTATAACTGGTGAAAATTAGTTGTGAAGTGCAGGAAAGCCAATGGACTTCAGCTTGTGTTTTCTACCTCTTGCATCTTCCACTTTATTATTGGTAATGGAGCATTCTTCACCTGGAAAGGACCAGGCACCATGGTAGCAGGAGATGCTGATATTAATGACGTTTGTCATTTTGAATAGGAATTTGACTAATGACAACTAGGAGGAAGCTTGACTTGTTGTATTTGACCACTGTGGTCATCTTAAACAGGAGAAAGTGATTTCATATGCTATAGCAGTGTTTCTCAACCTTTTTTCAGTCAAGACACTCTTTAAAAATGATGGACAATTTCAAGGCACTCTTTAAAAATTACGGACAGTCTCAAGACAACCCATTCTAAAATGTAAAAACGATTCTAATAGTTTTACATAATGCAAAAACATCCACAAGTCCAAATAGGACAACCAATGTTAGAGGTGATTAATTCTTCCAAAGCAAATACATTTTTGCAAACTGGCACTGACTAGTATTCCAATGTTTCTCCATCATTTAGCTAATGTGATCCCACCGCTGATAGCAGGGGAGGCTCAAACAAGTATGCTTTGCAGGCGACCGACATCCTCCTTATCAACTGATGACACCATTGGTCATTAGGACTCAAGCAGCTAGAAGGTTGTAATGGTGCACAATGAAAACCTGTGATGTGTAACTAAAAGTGAATGCTAAAGAGAATCCATTGGAAAGATTTCCAGTTGCTGCTTAGCTTCAATAGGAATACTTGTGAACCTCTGCTACGTTTTCTCATTACCTAAGAACAGATAACTTTTCTTCACTTCTAGAGAACTTCAGCCAAGTCTGCTTAGTCTGGAATGGACAACAACAGTTATTTCAATGAACATACAAACATGTATGGGGAAACCCAAAAACAGGTAATAATGCTAAGAATACCTCTGTGGTAACAAAGGGATATCAATAAAGTATGTGTGGTAGTCTAAGGACAAATAAGTCCTCCAGTCTATAGTCCAAAAATAAAACTGTGGTAATATAGTTGGTTGTGTAGCCATAGAATGTCCATCCACAAATGTCATTCTCCCCAAAGGGATTAGAAGCAAGATCCAGCAGGAGCTATGGAAAGTTAAAGGAAGAGAGACACCTCTAAGTGTAGGAGTATGATAGTTCCATTTTAACCACTTGCTGACCAGCCGCAGTCATCTCTGGAGCCGATGCGCGTGGCCGGCAGGCGTGATGTCCGCCGGCCACCCGAGATCGCTCCTCATGGAGCCAGAATGGGGATCTGTTGATGTAAACAACCAGATCTCTGTTCTGACAGGGAAGTGGAGAGAGATCTGCTGTTCCCAGTGATCAGGAGCAGCTTTCTCTCTCCATCTCCAGTCCCCCCACAGTTAGAAACACCTACCTAAGAAACACTTAACCCCTTGATCACCTCCTAGTGTTAACCCCTTCCCTGCCAATGACATTTATACAGTAATCCGTGGCTATTTTTAACTCTGATCGCTGTATACATGTCATTGGTCCCAAAAAAGTGTCAAAAGTGCCCAATCTATCCGTGGCAATATCGCAGTCCCGCTAAAAATCGCAGATCGCCGCCATTACCAGTAAAAAAATAAATAAATAAATAAAAATACCATAAATCTATTCCCATAGTTTGTAAACGCAATAAATTTTGCACAACCCAATCAATATACGCCTATTGTGAATTTTTTTTACCAAAAATATATAGAAGAATATCGTCCTAAACTGAGGAATACATTTGTTTGATATTTTTTTATGGATATTTATTATAGCAAAAAGTAAAACAAAATGTTTTTTTTTTTCAAAATTGTCGCTTTTTGTTTATAGCACGAAAAATAAAAACCAGAGGTGATCAAATACCACCAAAAGAAAACTCTATTTGTGACGCAATTGTCAGTTTAAAGCGACACAGTGCTGTATCGCAAAAAGTGCCCTGGTCAGGAAGGGGTAAATCCTTCCGGGTCTGAAGTGGTTAATATAGGTAAGACAATTAGCAACTCACATGATAGATGATTAAAACAGGCACATTAAAGTATGCTGGCATCTGGAGTAAAGCTGTCCACAATGACTTATCGTCCACATGTTGTCCCCATTTTTCATCTATCTCTCTCTGCAGAAATGTCCTGACATCACTGGGGGAGGGGCTCCTATTTCCATGGAAATTTCAGCCATTCATTTGACATACAAGTCCCAATTGGGCTCCGCCCACACTCAGCCATGAAGCCCCACCCACTCCCACCTATGTCCCACCTTTGCCCGTCCACTGCCCTGTCTATACAGACAGCTCCTAGGTAGGATTTTGTTCTACCAGTTTACAAATTACCAGAGGAGAGCAGGCGGGGAGAAGCACACAGATTAATAGACAGATCTGTGTGCAAATGAACCTGTTCTGACCTGTACTGTTTTACATAGCACACACCCAGCTACTGATTGGCAGATGGGTGTGTGTTATGTAAAATAGACTGAGCAACATAGAAAGCTGGAGGTCTGTTGGAGACACAAGCCACTTCACTGAAAGGAAATGGCATCTGAGCTCTGCTCTGCTGAACTCCTCCCATCATCTCTAGGAGTGTATAGCAAAGAAGAAATGAATGGGAGATTACAGACCACACTTGTAGCTACATGGTAGGAAAATAATCATTTCAGTTATTATGTTTATTACCATGTGTAACTTTCAGGTATTTATATGAGGATTTACTAAAATATGTATGTTGCCTTTAATTGTACTTTAACCTCACCCAACTCCATTTAGAAATTCAATGTTGCACTTAATATAATGTTGCTCTCTAGTTGAGCCTGTTTCTAATTGGAACATCTATTTTGTTATAATAATTATGGCAATAACATGTATGTACTTTTGTAAACTCCAATTAAGAATTACATTTTCAGGAAAATTATTGTCTACAAATGATAACAATAAATCATGTGAAAACTAGTAAAAACTGAAGTTTAGCTATGAGAGAGTGTTAAGTGAATAATTAGAATTTCTTATAAGCAGAGCGTGGAATAACATTGGTGCATATCTCTAAAGCTCCATTTCACAGCAAGTTACATCCTAAAGGAAGTTCTAAAGGCTTGACATAACTACTATTTACCTTATTAGGCTTAACTTATTAGGGTGAAATAACTAACTATACTAAATTAGAACTCAAACTAAAGCGTCTGGTAAAACCAATTAATTTGAGTTTATTGCATCAGAATCCTCCACTTGATTACAATATGTTGGGTAGCTAAAACACTTAAATAACATATTTTAAGTTAAACTCATGCTAAATTATTATTTATTTATTTTTTGGATAATGTTGGGAAGGATAATGTAGCTCACTTACACTGTCTGTCTTCTATGGGTTTGTTGGAGGTATAGTGTGCAGCTCTACAAAGGCAAACCATAAATTAACGATAAAGCTATGCCTCACAGAACTGCTTGTCAGACGGGTGCATACTTTTTGCAGCATACTGCCAGCTTTTCCCCTGTAATGCTAACTGGCAGTGTGCAGCAGTCGTCTATCTGGCCAGTAGTCCAGAACAGCATACTCAAAGAGGCGCTGGCAACTTTTATACTTGCATGTGTCATCAGATAAAGGAAAACTTCAAATAAACTCAATAGGTCTGGCGAGGAGCAGCACACACAGCCAGACATCCCTTGATGGACACCCAATGGTAACTAAAACCATAGAAATACAGAAAGGTGCATCAGACCAAAATCGGATAAAAGTGTCCATGATCATTTTAATAGTTGATTAAAAAAAAAAATCATATAAAAACAACCACCGCATTTCAGGGACCAAACCAATCCCCCTTCATCGGGGCTACAAAATAGGCATATTATAAAATGTTGTAATGATGAAAAATTATATCTATATATGTTTATAATGATGAAAAATCTATATGCATATCTATAAATATTTTTTCATTATTACAACTATTTTTGCTTACTCTTGTAACTCTGATGAACGGGGGAGTAGTGTCGCCCCAAAACGCATGATATCTTTTTTAGAACTTTTTCAACAATTAAAACTATTTTGGATTCTTTTATTTGGTCTGGCACTCCTTTCTGTATTTCTATGTATCTGGTATCGAGCAAGGCAATTTATTAGCAGAACCACCCAGATCAGCCCTGAAACTATGACAGTTGGAACAAGATCTGACATGAAATCTCCCAATGGAAACAATTGTGTAAGTGACAGCTTTGATTGTCCTTAATTTTGGGAAAATTTTGAACACATTTAACAAATTCATTTACTCTGTGTTTATTACACAACACTAATCTTCTGGCATTACTGGTTAATGAGCATTGTTTCTTTAGATGTTGTCAGTGTTTGTGAATGTTGATATTATTCAAGTAATGTAGCTGTCATGCAACATTTTTAGCCCTGCTCCAATGAGGCCTTGTGAAGGTGTCTTCCTTTCTTTTGCTTTTGAATAAGTTCACCGGGCTGTATGGACAATCTGTAGTGTTCTTGCTGTTTGTGGATGGCTAGATGGCAGTGGCACAGTTCAATGAGTGCCGGGAGCAGGCAACTAGGTAGCTTTTAACCAGCAGGGGGCCCTGCTAATATACACAGGGCATATCATAAAACAGAACAGGCGTATGTTGAAGTGAACATCTCCTTTTAGGCCATGTCAGTTTTCCCCAGTTGCTGAACATTGATTAATGCTCAGCATCCTTGTGTTTTACAGATGATTCAAGGTTATATCTTATTAGCAGACACCAGTGAGTCACATTATGCAACATCAGTTTTGACCAGGAAAAGGGGGTTATGTACCAGCAAGGAAGCTGAGAGCCGTGCTGCCTGTCACCATGATGGATGAGAGGAATATTATTCCACTGAGCGAATGACCATCTGCTCTGACTTTGGCTCTCTTAACACAGTTCAGTAACTTACTCTCTGCAAAGAGTAAAAAAAAAACCCTCACTATTTTTGTATGCTTTCTGAATGAAAAAATCTTCAAAATATAATATCTACAGCTGATTGATAGTAACAGTTTGTGCTGTATTTTTTATTTTATTATAATGCTTTAGAATAGTTAAAATGTTGCTTTTTTTTAAGTTGGACGGGCCCAAGATTTTGGAGTACTCCTTACATATTTATGCCCAAAATTTCACAGACTGTTTCTTCTTCTTTTTGTAGGGTCTTTACATTCAGCATATCTTTATCTATTGCTTATATCTTAACAGTGTGCTTAACCCTTTACCTGTGTAGTTCTTAAAGTTAATCCATCATCAAAAAGATATGGAGATTGCCATTGCTGGGCCTCTTTCAACCACTTAAGGACCGGAAGGATTTCCCACATTAAGAAAAGAGCACTCTCTGTGATACGGCACTGCATCGCTTTAACTGACAATTGCGCAGTCGTGCAACATGGTACCCAAACGAATTTGGCGTCCTTTTTTTCCCACAAATAGAGCTTTCCTTTCTTTTGGTATTTGATCACCTCTGTGTCATTTCTGATCACCACTATAAACATAGAAAGAGCAGCAATTTTGCAAAAAAAACAATATTTCTTGCTTTTTGCTAAAATACTAATCCAAAAACAAAATATAAAAAAAAAAAAACAAATGTATTCATTGGTTTTGGCCAATTTATATTCTTCCTCATATTTTTGGTAAAAAAAAAATCACAATTGCCATTTATTGATTGGTTTGGGCAAAAGTTGCCGGGTTTACAAACAATGAAAATTAATTTCTGGCGTTTTTACAAATTTTTTTTTTACTAGTAATGGCAGTGATCTGCGATTTTTATTGGGACTGTGATATTGCAGTGGACATGCCGGACATTTTTGACACTTTTTTTGGACCAATGACTTTTATACAGCGATCAAAAATGTAAATATCCACTTATTACTGTATAAATGTCATTGGCAGGGAAGGGGTTAACCTGAAGGGGGTGATCTAGGGGTTAACTATGTTCCCTAGGTGTGTTCTAACTGTGAGGGGGGCTGGGCTGCCAGGGGCATAAGAGATCTAACTGATCCCAGTGACAGGGATCAGTAGATCTCTTACATGCTGCCTGACAGAGCGTCCCCCGTTTTTCTTCTCTGCCAGGCAATCGCGGCTCGCCGGCAGAGATCGAGTCCGCCCGAGCCGTGCCCACACTTCTACAGAGTGCGGCGGGCATGAGAGAGAGAAAGAGCAGTGAATGTATGTGAGGCGGACGGGAACTGGTTAAACATGCTAGTTGCATGTCTGGTTATTAGCCTAATCCAGGTTTAATCATAGGTGTGCCTATTGCGTTAGGGTGTGCACCCCAAAGCTCAAACACACATGCCTTTCTCTGCAGTCTTAGCTGCACGGGGCAGTGATTGAATGGGAAGTGTTCTGGGCTGAGTGGCTTCTTGTTCATTCACAGACTGAAGCAGAGTAAATGCAGTTTACTATTCTTCAGTTATGAATGGACACAGTGAGCAAGTGTGTTTAGAAAAGGAAGGGACCAGTAAATTACATACTTACTAGTCCCATACTTACCCCATTCTCCATCTTGAAACATCCCCCATAGCAGCAGGGGGTAGAGGAGAGGAGGGAAGCCAGCAGTACTGCAGGGCAAACATGGGGGAGGAACCCGGGCAGTAGAGGGAATCGGCACCACACATAGGGCACACCTGGCACACCCCCTACCCACGCCTATGGCTTTAATGTATTTGAGTCATATACCCAGAACAAGGATGATGTATGATTGTTAGAATAGTGTCTGTGTTCCTATACCTGTACCAGGTAAAACACTTGGAAAGCATTACAGCCAAAACCATAGCATTACAGCCAGGGAACGAACAACTTTCAAAGGAGAACCCCCATACTTCTTCTTATGACATGGATAGTAAGGAACTACTTAAAGCAATGCTCCCCATTTATATCCACTGATCAGATGGTCCAAAATATGCTGAATGAACAGAGGGGGCACTTTATATCCCCAAATGTAACCCTAAATGAGGGAGACAAATGCTAAAAAAAAACATACTCACATAAATTTCCACTCATTACGTATTCCACCTTGTGAGGATTGGTGGTGAACAAAATAATAGGTCCTATCCACCCAAGCTGATGTTTTGAAACAGGGCCCTATTTATTGATTTTTTTATACAAAACCAGGCTTAAAAAGAAAAAAAGGGAATAAAAACAATAAACAACAAAGTCTACTGTGTCTCGTGAAATAGCGTGCACCAATGGAGAACATATCAAATATTACAGATGCCACCATATATAAAGATCAAGTACATCAGCACAGAGTGATACATAGGGTAAATGTAACACCCTGGATCAAGAGAGGTTACCATAAGTGGGCTGGAGACCCATTTGCTCTAAAGTTTATCAAAAAGACCCATACTAAGTTCAAAAATTAGTCTACACAAAGGCATTGTATCATTAATTAGTTTTAGCCAGGAGTTTAGCACATGGAGGGTTATGCCTTTCCAGGATAATAACATTGTTTTTTAGTGAAGAAATATAAAATGCGTAACAATCTTTTAGCATATTTTTTGGATGCAGAATATTAGGAAGACCCAACATCAATGAGGCCCCCTGCTATATTGATATCAGTCTGTATTTCTTTTAACATTAAATGGATGCCTTAAAGGCTCGTGCCAATGGGCTTGTGTTTGCTTCTAGCTGGTTTTGCATTCCCATAAAATTCTATGTTAATGAAAAACCTTCTTAAAGCTGGTGAAATGCAGGTCAGAAGGAGGTTAACTACATTTTAAATCGGGCGGCACAGTGGTGTAGTGGATAGCACTTTCGCCTGGCAGCAAGAGGGTTGCTGGTTCGAATCCCAACCACAAAACTAACTGCCTGGAGTTTGCATGTTCTCCCTATGCCTGCGTGGGTTTCCTCCTGGTAGTCCGGTTTCCTCCCACACTCCAAAGACATGCTAGTAGGTTAATTAGATCCTGTCTAAATTGGCCCTAGTATATGTATGAATGTGAGTTAGGGACCTTAGATTGTAAGCTCCTTGAGGGTAGGGACTGATGTGAATATAAAATATATATATGTAAATCGCTATATAATTTGACTGCGCTATATAATTACCTGAAATAAATAAATAAATGTACCTGCCAATGGATTTTGAATCAAGAGCTTCTTAAACTGATGTTCAACCGATGTGATCAACATAAATCTATAGTCTTGATAATGGGTATATGGTCCTTCTGAAACAACGGTTCTAAAAATGGCAATGCAGGGGGTGGTAATGTGCTTGACCCTCTTAGTGCTTTCAAAATCCATTTCTGGGCCTTCTCTAACACTGACAGGTATCAGATCTTTAGTTCAATGATAGTGCTTGGCTGGCCCATTGGGTTTTGCATTTAAACAAAAAACTTGGTATCCCTATAAAAAAAAAAGTTAGTTACCAAACAAAATGAGGATACTCTGATTGCTGATGCCATTTAATGCTATCTAATGCTATTCTATCTACTCAGTCACTGTGATCATTACTTGCATAGCCATTTTTTTCATTTGCAAAGAGTGGAGATTAATACACCTGCCAGTTTATTTTTGCTGTCTGTGTGGGGAGATTTTCACTTCCTGAAGCAGAACAGGAAGTAAAACAAAAAGTGAGAGGATTTATCTTTTTAGGTGTTGTTTGGGTGAGAACTGTAAAATTTTAGATTTCCATGTATTTTGTGTTTCTATGACAATGGTCACTGTTCCAAAATAAGAAAATAGTTTGTATAAAGCTATCCACTGGGGACATGGCTAGCAATAAAAATGTGGCAGGAGGTTTAATCCTTCCCTTTTCTATGCAAAACTAAAAAAGAAAGTTTTGGATATAGATCCACTTCAATTTGTATAAGTTTTGGTAAAAATAATTAAAATAATGCAAGTAACAGTAGATAAATAAAGTCAACACCTATATGTATAAAAGGTATATTGAAGTGCTTGCTTCAATGCTGGGATAAGGCTGACACTTCAGTACTTGGAAAAGACCCCAAAAATCATTGTGTGTGCATCAAAAATTCAAAAGTGCTGGGGAATATTAGAAGAATGCTCTCTTGCAAGTGACTGGGTGTTTAACTAGTTGACCACTGGAAGATTTACCCCCCTTCATGACCAGGCCATTTTTTTTGCGATACGGCACTGTGTTATTTTAACTGACAATTGCACAGTCATGCTTCACTGTACTCAATTAAAATGTATGTCCTTTTTTCCCACAAATAGAGCTTTCTTTTGTTTTTTTTTTGCGCTATAAATAAAAAAAGACCAACAATTTTGAAAAAAAAAACATCATTTTGTACTTTCTGCTACAAAACATATCCAATAAAAAAATGTAAAAAATCAAATTTCCTTATCAATTTAGGCCAATATGTATTCTTCTACAATAAGTGTATATTGATTGAAAAGTTATAGCGTCTACAAACTATGGGATATATTTTTATGGAAAATTTTATTTATTCATTTTTTTTTACTAGTAATGGCAGCAATCAGCGACTTATAGTGGGATTGTGATGTTGCGGCGGACAAATTGGACACTAACTCACACTTTTGACACTTTTTGGGGACCGGTGACACTAATATAGTGATCAGTGCTAAAAATATGCACCGTACTATTGATAGTGGCTAGGAAGGGGTTAAGATTGGGGACGAGCAAAGGGTTAACTGTGTGCCTAACAATGTGTTTTCTCACTGTGTGGGGGGTGCTATTACTAGGGGAAGGCATTGATCCATGTTCCTGCTTTGCAGGAACACAGGATTGATGCCTTCCCTACTGACAGAATGGAGATCTGCCTTGTTTACATAGGTAAATCGCTGTTCTGCTACTCTGCCTACTGATTGGCGAGTGTCGGCAGATATCGAGTATTTGGTACCCACAGATCAGCTCCCGCTGCGTACACTCATACTCATGTGCATGCACACCCCAGACCCAGAAGTGCAGGATCACATACTAGGCACGTGATCCTGCGCAGCATAGCCGCCTTGCCAGTATATGTAAGTTATATGGTTGGCAGGCGGTTAATAGTAATAGTGTGTACCATGACTATTAAGGTGATGCAACTTGCCCCCTCTGTTAGTTGGCCTGTATACAGCTCTGCTTGTGAAAGAGTTAAGTTATGAAAATGCAAGTACAGAGAATTAAATCTGGATATAAATTGTCCTTGATTAAACTGGTCACCTGTGGAGGATCACAGATGTAACAAAGATGGTTTGGTTTTCAAGAAAAAAAAGTTGCTTTGAACTGAATCCAAACAGATGTTTCAAGCTGAAGGTGGACCTCACAATTTAATAACCCACGTCATGCTCACAGTTTTTTCTTTTTTTTACATAATGTTTTAATTGAGCAGCAACGATTTAACAAGGGGCACATCAGGACCCAAACAGTAACAGCATTTGGGGCTTGCAAAGTTCAAGATCTGCTTCTCCTGGAGATTTTCAATTAGATTCTAATTATAATATGGCTCATTTGGAGCTGTGTGAGCGCTGACCTGCCAGCTCTGCTGGACCATGGCCTGTCTGTCTTAATTAAAGAGCATTAGTTGACGATTGAGTCCCCTTTGTGGATTCTAACAAGAGCATTGATGGCTAGCCTGTCTGGCATCTGCTGTCCTCACTGAACCCAATACATAATTCAGCCAGGTGATCATCATGTTCTGCTACCTTTCTGCACTTTTTAAACAACTTGCATACTTCACAACTCTTTAGTATGGTTTTAGTTAGCTGAGTTGGTTTTTCTTAGCTCATCAACACATGTAAAGACCAACAATGAGGATTGTAGTGTATTCCAAATTGTTGTGTCGTTTTTAGTTGTCACTGTTCACTGAAAACTACAGCAAATTAAAAGAAAACTCCAATTTCAACTTTTTTTCCATAACTCATCTTTTAGAATTCCAGAAATCAGCTTATTGCAATATTCTGCTAATCTAAAGTTGAATTAGGACCTTCCATTATATGTGCATCTGCAATTACTTCTAATAGAACTACTGCATAATGTGTGCTAAAACAGCCAATTGCTGTCTCCATCAGAATCCCTTGTGACACTATGATAATGTAAAAACACAAGTGAGACAGGCACAGAGAGCTGTCGCCCTATAACAGGCACCTTTATGGAAGAACAATCAGGCATTGGTTTAACCATTTGCTTACTGGACACTTTCACCCCCTTCCTGCCCAGGCCAATTTTCAGCTTTCAGCGCTGTTGCACTGTAAATGACAATTGTGTGGTCATGCAACACTGTACCCAAATAAAATGTTTACCATTTTTTCCACACAAATAGAGCTTCTTTTGGTGGTATTTAATCACCACTGGGGTTTTTATTTTTTGCTAAACAAACGAAAAAAAAAAAAAAATAAATAAATAAAATTATTTTTTTCTAAGTTTATGTTATAAAATGTTGTAAATATGTATTTTTTTCCTTCACTAATGTGTGCTAATGGGGCTGCACTGATAGGCACTGATATGTTGCAGTGATAGGCACTGTTAAGCTGCACTGAAGGGCACTGATAGACTGCACTCTTGGGCACTGATGGGCACTGATGAGGTGGCACTGATGGGCACTGATGAGGTGGCACTGATGGGCACTGGTGAGGAGGCACTGATGAGGCTGCACTGAATGCGGCACTAATGTGCACTGATAGGTGGCACTTATGGGTACTGATAGGCAACACTGATGGGCATTGATAGACAGAAATGATAGGTGACCCTGAAAGGCATCATTGACAGACAGCACTGATTGACACTGGCAGGCAGCACTAATGGGCACTGACAGGCAGCACTGATGGGCACTGTTGGGGCTGTACTGATAACCAGGACACTGACGAGCCCTGATTATCAGTGTAGATGTCCCCTGTGTGGATTGCTGCTTCCTTTTTGTGAAATCTCTGGTGTTCCTGCCAGTCTCTTTGCTTTCCTAATAAAAACTGACCACACTAAGCAGGTCAGTTCTCTAGCTGTGCTGGAATCTCAACCTGCTCTCCTCCAATGATCAGACTTGTCCTGACACCCCCTGGACAGCCTTTCACTGGGATTCTCAGTGTGTTGAGACGTCTCCTCCCCCCAGCACTTATGCATCTGAGAACAGAGGGAATGTGATCACTTACTGTATAAAAAATGGAAAATATGATTTATATATATATATCTTAATCTATACACGGATGTATTGCCTTTCATTTCAGTTTTAAACCAAATTGGTTGTTTTACAAGGTGATTGTTTAGAATCATGCTAACTATTTAGAATTCTTATGCTGCTAGAATTAGTAAATAGTTAGAAAGCTATATATATATATATATATATATATATATATATATATATTATATATATATATATATATATATATATATATATTATATATATATATATATATATATATATATATATATATAT
>BLSH010427249.1:400659-422582 GCA_018402905.1 Glandirana rugosa | reverse complement strand
GAGGTAAAAAAAGGATACCAAATACGGAAATTGGTGAGATATATTCATTGTGGCGATAAGTAGAAGTTGATAGAGTTGAGATGTTCAAAACTGGTGTTCCGTACACCCTTTTTGTTCTTTAACAAATTGACAAAATAGCCATTATGAGATACAGACATTGGGGTAACAGTTGTAAATATGTCGTACAGGCATATATAAAAGCAAGGAACACCAAACTCTTAATTGTAGAGATGTACGTAAGTGTTCAGTAAAGCATATGGTTCACTTTGTTTTGAACTTTTCGCTGATTAATGCAGCAAGTTGTCTGTCTATTGCTAAAGAAGGTGGGGGTAATACTGTCACTGGGTGAAGTAGGTTTCCCACATGCCTTGTGGTCAAAACTTGTAGAGTTGAGATAGTTGAAGATGAATAGCGGTGTTACTTATATAGAGTGGTTAAAGGCATAAACCATAGGAAAAAAATGGAGTAGGTGTGGGGGGAGAGTAAAGAGGGAGGGCAGGAAGGAAGTGGGGAGGGAGCAGACAGAAAAATAAAAAGGGGGGAGGAAGGAGGGGGGTGTAGGTCACCTCCCAGTCTCTGCCATCATTGGGGGGGCTAGTGTAATCAGGTCAGAAGTTTTACAAAAATAATTAGGCATGCCGAGATCCTCCCATTCTCTTCCCTTGTTTAGGGATGGGAGGATTTGTGTCTCGTCTGTTGGTGGGGGTGTCTGTAGGCATATTTTGAGAAGGGGCTTATGAGGGGTCAGGGGTAGCTGGTTGAGATCTGATTGAGTTTGGTTTAGTAGGAATTTGTACCTGTCTGTGGTACAGAAGTGGGTCCAGCAAGCCCATGTACGTTAGAATTTGGCTGGGCAGTCTGGGCTATAGATATTAATTCCTCCATTTCTGCGATTTTTCCAACATGTTGGAGCCATTCAGAGATGGTCGGGACATGGATAGAGCCCCAATGAAGAGGTATGCACATTTTGGCTGCATTAGTTAAGGAAGGGATCAGTGTTATGCGGTATTGATGAGCCGGTATGCCTGAATGGTGGGGGAGAAGTTGAGCTAGAGTGTGTTCCAGAGTGTATATGTAGATTTGTGATATTAGTTCTCTAATTTGCGTTCAGTATGGTTGGATCAGGGGACATGTGTATGTATGTGTAGTAAGGTTCCTGGCTCTCTGGAGCACCTCCAGTATTTGTTGGAAAGAGCATGGTTGTATTTGTTAAGCAGTGCTGGGCTTCTGTACCAACGAGCCAAGACCTTATACATTTTTTCCTGGATCGAGATGTTTAAAGAACCTTTGTGTACAATTGTAGATATGCCTTCCCATTGTCCTTCTATCAATTCAGTTTTAAGATCTCTCTCCCAATTAAGGAAGATCTTATTAGGCTTCATTAGACTATTGAAGGAAAGAATGTTGTAGATAGTGGAAGTGACATGTTGTTGTGGGCTGGATTGGGTACAGAGCTGTTCAAAGAGAGTGAAGGAACGTGAAACTGAGGAATCATGATTGATTTCTCTGAGTGTCAAACTTGAAAATATGTCCAGAGAGGAAAGGTGTGAATCGTCTCATTGGTTAGTAGTGAAGAGCGATCTAGTAATGTGCTATCATGAAAGAATTGATGGGCAAGTATATCTGTATGTTGCCATGTGTCTGTTAAGAATTGCATGGACATGCAAGAGGGAAAAACTGAGTTGAGTTTTACAGGCGTGAGGGGCCCAGAATTAGACGACAGGTCGAGGGCTCGGCAGGCTTCTCTAAAGCAAAGGAGTGTTGCGTTAATGAGTGGGTGCTCTCTACATGTCGAGAGCAAGTGATGTATCAAGGTCCGTGGCATCAATCATATTGGTAGGGGAGAGAATCTCTTTATGTTGGCGATGTACTGCCCAGTCTACTATTCTGAAGAGGTGGCAAGCCCAGTAGTATTTCTTAAGGTCAGGGAGACCAATGCCACCTTTCGTTTTGGGTTTCATCAGTTGGCTGTAGGATGTTCTGGGTCTTTTCTGTTTCCACAAAAATCTGGTGCACAGTCTTTTATAAGACTGAAAACGTTCTGGGGGAGATTGCAGAATATATAGGATGCGGGGAGGAAGGTATATTTTACTTACCTGTTTTAAATTATTTTTTTTTACATTTTTCAGTTCTCTGGCCGAGGCCAATATAATCCCAAACATCCCAAGTGTCTTCATGACCATTTTTTTCATTTCATCTGGAGCAGGGGAGGAGGGGGCTTTCTAAGCTAATTACACACTTGTCTGTATGCCTGAGCTAAGTGCAGATGGATTCCTGGACCTAAATGCTGAATGATCTGCCCTTAATCAAGATGGTCACAGCTAAAAATGCTGGGGGGGGGGTTCAAAGTAATCTCTTAATGGAGACATGGAAGAATAGATGAGTTTGCTTTGAATATTAAAATTAATTAAATATTTTGTGGAGTTCAGATACAGTTAAGTTCTACTTTAAGTCTTTGTATTGCCTCCCTTTATATTGTAAAGCACTGTGCAAACTGTAGGTGCTATATAAATCCTGTATAATAAATAATATTATAAGTCTATGGGATGTTAGTAGGAAAGTTGGGACAGCCCAACATTACATTTTTACCAGCTGAAGGCCATAGCCATCAGAAGAGGTACAGTAAATAAAGATTTCCTAGGAGGAAAGGGTGGGGGTAACTGGCACATTGTACACATTTAGGCTCCATGCACACTAGCTTTTTTAAGCTCCTAGAAACTGTTATTGGCAATTTTATTCTGCTCGTAGAAGCTAAATAGTGTTATCCTATGTGTCCATGTACACTACTTTAGGCTATTAGTGTTTTTTGAGCTTCAGCATCTAGGAGCAGAAAAAAATATTGTTTTTGAAAAGTTTCTTGGAGCATTTTACCAGCAGAAACACTCCTAAATGCTACTAATAGCATTTTTTAAAAAAACTGCAACAATGCTAATAAAATGCTAACACTCCTAAACCACTACTGAAACGCTAATACAAAAAGCTATTACCAGTATTTTTCATCCAGCATTTCTTTAGCTTAAAAAAAATGCTAGTGTGCATGCAGCCTTAAAGGAGTTGTAAAGGCAGAATGTTTTTATCTTAATGCATTTATATTAAAGCCTTTTGTGTGCAGCAGCCCCCCTAACACTTATCTGAGGTCCTTGTCTGTCCAACGATGTCCACGGGTGTCTCAGCCATCTGAGATTCTCCTTCCTGATTGGCTGAAACACAGCAGCGGGAACTATGGTTCCCGCTGCTGTCAATCAAAGTCAGCTAGCCAATTAGGGGAGATAGGGGGTGGGGCCAGGATGGGGCTCTGTGTCTGAATGGACACAGGGAGCTGTGGCTTGGGCTCGAGTGCCCCCATAGCAAGCTGTTTGCTGTGGGGGCACGGAACAGGAGGGAGGGGCCAGGATCACAGAAGAGGGACCTGAGAAGAGGAGACTCCGGGCTGCTCTATGCAAAACCACTACAACGGAGCAGGTAAGTATAACATGTTTATTCTTTTTCTAAGAAAAAAAAACAAGACTTTACAATTATTTTAATGTGTTGAGGGTCCTAGGAATGGGGCTGGGTGTTTTTTTTTTAATGTGAACTTTAAAATTATTGGAATTTATTTTTAAGATTAACATTATAAATCTTGCATTCAATTTTAGTAATTGACTTTAGCTCTACTTTAGGTGGAGGTGTTCTGAGATATCTATTGAGGAAAACAAAAAAAAGGAATAATTTTAGGTAGTAATAAAATAACTATTCATGAGAATGACTAAATGCTGCTTCATGAGAAACAAAGGCTTTAAACTGTTAAATAACTTGTGCCATAAATACAGTAGATCAATATTTCATCTATGCAATATTTCTGTATGAGAATGGAATGAGAATATTGCTATGGCAAAAATAAGCAGTGCAGTCTAAATAACTCCTGCAGCTTGTGAGTGAATTGACCCTATGGTGAGCTCAAAGCCATGCTGCCTCTGCCTTGCTGGAAATGTTATCTGATTTTCAGCCCTATAATGTATTATTTAGTGACAGTTAAGAGATAATGCTATCCTAGGGAAGTGGGGCAGGGAGAATCACATGGTTTACAGATCTCAGAGAAAAAAACACTGGCAGGAAAAACTATTTACCATTTTTACAAAAAAAGACCCCTAGCAGAAAATGAAGATTTTTTTTTTTAAGTCAACATGTAACAAAACAGAAAGAAGGCAGAATCAATATATGGGTAAACACTGTAGTGAATTTATATCACATTTATCACTGCAGACATACTCAGAATTGGAGTTATACTTTTAAGCAGAAATTCTACTTTGGAAGTATATTTTCTATTAGTCAGATTATGCAAAATATGAAATCTTCTAAAATACTTTTTTTGTAAACAAAATTACTTTTTTCAGGACTGTCTATTCTAAGAATCGGACTTAGGCTGGGTTCACACTATCCGACAAAAAAACGGTCCTACTTTGATCCTACACTGCTGTGCGATTTACGGTCCTACATAGGGTCAAAGTCGGACCGTTTGTCTGTGAACAGGGATCCGACTTTGATCCCGACAATGCCAGGCACTTTGTGCTCTGGGGATCTTGAAGGGGAACTCCATGCCAAATTTTAAAGAAAAAACTGGCATGGGGTCCCCCTCCAGGAGCATACCAGGCCCTTTGGTCTGGTACGGATTTTAAGGGGAACCCCATGCCGAAAAAACAGCGTGGGGTCCCCCCCAAAATCCATACCAGACAGGCCAGGAAAGGGGGTGGGGACGAGCGAGCGCCCCCCCCTCCTGGACCATACCAGGCCGCATGCCCTCAACATGGGGAGTATGGGTGCTTTGGGGCAGGGGGGGCTCTGCGCCCCCCACCCCAAAGCACCTTGTCCCCATGTTGATGAGGACAAGGGCCTCTTCCCGACAACCCTGGCCGGTGGTTGTCGGGGTCTGCGGGCGGGGACTCATCGGAATCTGGAAGCCCCCTTTAACAAGGGGGCCCCCAGATGCCGGCCACCCACCCTATGTAAATGAGTATGGGGTACATCGTACCCCTACCCATTTACCTGGAAAGAAATATGTACACAAAAAAAACCACACAGCTTTTTAAAATATTTTATTAAATCAGCTCTGGTGGTCTTCTCCCCTCTCCGGTGTCTTCTTTTCTTCGGCTCTTTTACGGGGGTCTTTCATCTTCTGAGGGGTCTTTTCTTCTCCTCTGCGGCGTCTTCTGCTCTTTTGCCGGTCTTCTCCGCTGTCCTCTTCCCTCTCTTCTTCTTCTTCTTCTTTTCTTCTTCTTCTTCCCATGTTGACACGACGCGTTCTCCTTCACGAATGCCCTCGCCACTCTGTGTTGTGCCTTATATTGGCATGGGGCGTGACCACCAGATGACATCACCTGGAGGTCCCGTCCCATATGAGGTCACATCATGGGGGCGGAGCTGTGACCTCATATGGGGCGGGACATCCAGGTGATGTCATCTGGTGACCACGCCCCATGCCAATATAAGGCACAGAGCGGCGAGGGCATTCGTGAAGGAGAACGCGTCGTGTCAACATGGGAAGAAGAAGAAGAAAAGAAGAAGAAGAGAGGGAAGAGGACAGCGGAGAAGACCGGCAAAAGAGCAGAAGACTCCGCAGAGGAGAAGAAAAGACCCCGCAGAAGATGAAAGACCCCCGCAAAAGAGCCGAAGAAAAGAAGACACCGGAGAGGGGAGAAGACCACCGGAGCTGATTTAATAAAATATTTTAAAAAGCTGTGTGTTTTTTTTTGTGTACATATTTCTTTCCAGGTAAATGGGTAGGGGTACGATGTACCCCATACTCATTTACATAGGGTGGGGGGCCGGCATCTGGGGGCCCCCTTGTTAAAGGGGGCTTCCAGATTCCGATGAGTCCCCGCCCGCAGACCCCGACAACCACCGGTCAGGGTTGTCGGGAAGAGGCCCTTGTCCTCATCAACATGGGGACAAGGTGCTTTGGGGTGGGGGGCGCAGAGCCCCCCTGCCCCAAAGCATCCATACTCCCCATGTTGAGGGCACGCGGCCTGGTATGGTCCAGGAGGGAGGGGGCCGCTCGCTCGTCCCCACCCCCTTTCCTGGCCTGCCGGGTTACGTGCTCGGATAAGGGTCTGGTATGGATTTTGGGGGGGACCCCACGCTGTTTTTTTCGGCATGGGGTTCCCCTTAAAATCGGTACCAGACCAAAGGTCCTGGTATGCTCCTGGAGGGGGACCCCATGCCAGTTTTTTCTTTAAAAATATGGTGTGGAGTTCCCCTTCAAGATCCCCAGAGCACAAGTCGCATGCCAAAGTCGGATCAGTGAAGACACTGATCCGACTTTGATCCGAATTCAATGCTTTTCAATGGGCTGAAGTAGGATCAAAGTCGGACAAAAGTAGTACAGGAACCTTTTTCAAAGTCGCTCCGACTTTGAAAAACACATGTTGGAGCAGTTAAGACGGCTCTCATAGGGAATCATTGTTTTTGTGACGTAATGCAACTTGTGCTCTTCATGTAGGTCCGAGAATCGGACTAGTGTGAACCCAGCCTTAAAGTGAATGTAAAAGCTCACATATACCCAGTGAAGTGAACAGCCACAGATGATACACCAGGGCTTGACAAATTTGCTATGAATCTAGGAGCCAGCTAAAAAAGTTAGGAGCCAGTTTTTTTTAGCATAGTGTGGGGTTGTCAGTGCCCCCTGGAGTAAGGCAAGTAATTTGCACCCCCAAACCCTAACTTACTCACAGCAGAGCAGCCAGTCAATAACTTCAACGTAACACTGTTACATCAGGGTTATAAGCTGGCCAGAAAGAGTGACACTAAAAAACCTGTTATGGGGGAAACTCCTTATTATGCCGAATGCATCATGACTGCGGCATGTAAAACACCCTCATCTGCTGCCTAATGCAGCTTAAGGGTGGCCATTGGTGGGTGGCAAAAACATGTCTCTACTGCACATTTTTACCACCCAACTGCACATCTAAACCAAGCCTTAGTGACCCTTTAAATAAAATACAAAAAAAAGGTGAAACGTATTCCAGTGCTGCTGATCTTCTGCTGCCTCTTTGCAGCCACTTCTCGTCTACATGTGTGTCCCCCACGGTGACTTTTCATTGCTCTGGTAGGTTTCCGGTCACCATGAAATACTGGAGCCCAGCTGCACATAAAGAGTGGTAATGGTTGATGGTACACGGGACTTTATCACAATTTTGCTGCTTAGAATAAAGATCACGATTCTCGTTGTGTAACATCATCTTTCACATTATACAAAAAAAAAAATGGGCTCACTTTACTGTTTAGTTTTTGTTTATTATTATTTATTAAAATGTATTTTTTCCAAAAAAAAATCACATTTGAAAGACCGCTGCGCAAATACCGTGTGACATAAAATATTGCAACAACTGCCATTTTATTCGCTAGGGTCTCTGCTAAAAAAAAGTATATAATGTTTGGGGGTTCTAAGTCATTTTCTAACAGAAAATACTGGATTTTTACTTGTAAGCAACAAGTGTCTGAAAAGATTTACTAGTCTTTAAATGGTTAAACTTTCCTCATACAGACCGGAGATAATTCCTTTGAAAGAAGTATAAGATACATTGTTGTTGTTTTTTTCTTTCTAAGTATAAACAAATATCCAAGCAGCTTGCAAAGTTTAACAGCTGTTAGATTAGAGAATGGCTCTCGGCTCTCACTGAATCTGACACCTGACACTCTGTGTTTTAAGATAGTGAGAGAAGGACGCGATTTCTGGTTGCCATGGCGACCTGGCGCCTGGGGTTTGTCAAGGCCTGTGATACAGATGAAACAAATCTCCCTATATAAGTTTGACATGTATATCTTCTGTCTTCATCTATATCTATCCTTTAGAAAGTGCTCTTCGTGTTAGGATTTTTTCTCTTCCTGCTTAGCTCTGCAGAACAGCCTGGGCACTCAGCCAAGACAGCTGATTGGTGGAAAGGCACATACCCCTCTACTCATAGGTAGAGACTCTCAGCTCTCTCCATTGTTTTGTTCAGCACGGTGCTAATCTATTTATAGCAACCTCCCCAACACAAAACTCTGGCTGCTCTTATTATAATGTGACGGAAACTTGTCAGGCTGATAACAGTGCTATGGAGCGGGACGGAGCTATGAGACACAGGGCTTTAAAGAGAAAAAAAAAACCTCTGCAAATATATGTACCCGACTCAAATTTCATGAATCGGCTTTACATCCACTTTAACTACTTCGGCCTCAGAAGGTTTTTGTGATACCGCACTGCGTTATTTTAACTGACAATTACGTGGTCATGCGACGTTGTACCCAAATAAAAATGAAGTCCTTCTTTTCCCACAAATAGAGCTTTCTTTTGGTGGTATTTGATCACCTCTGCGGTTTTTATTTTTTGCGCTATTGACAAAAAAATACAGACAATTTTGAAAAAGAAAAACAATATTTTTTACCTTATGCTATAAAACATATACAATAAAAAAAATTAAAAAATCAAATTTCTTCATCAGTTTAGGCCAATATGTATTGTGCTACATATTTTTGGTAAAAAAAATCCCAATAACAGTATATTGATTGGTTTGCGCAAAATGTATAGCGTCTACAAACTATGGGATATATTTATGGAATTTTTATTTATGTATATATTTTTTACTAGTAATGGCGGCAATCAGCGATTTTTAGCAGGACTGCAACATTGCGGCGGACAAATCGGACACCTGACTGACACATTTGACACTTTTTGGGGACCAGTGACACTAATCCAGTGATCAGTGCTAAAGAATATGCACTGACACTGTACTATGACACTGGCTGGGAAAGGGTTAACATCAGGTGCGATCAAAGGGTTAAGTGCTTTCTAATTGTGGGAGGGGGGTGCTGTGACTGGAGGAAGACAGAGATCTGTATTTCTGAGTAGCAGAAACACAAGATCTCCATCTTCCTCTCTAACAAAACGGCGGCCTGCCTTGTGTACATAGGCAGACCACCATTCTGTCTCTCCAGAGAATGACCGGTGGGTCTCGGCAGACATTGCGTCTGCCAGACCTGCTGGTTGGCTCCCGCTGAGCTTGGAGCGAGTCACCAGCAGCGTGCATGCGCGCCCCAGACCCTGTGCATGAAATCACGTACCTGTACGTGATTTCGCAGAGGAGGCCCGCCCTATAGCAGTATATCTGCATGGGGCAGTCCATAAGCGGTTAAAGTGTTACTAAACCCACAACAGTGAAATCAGTCTGTATATGCAGTAAAGCATGCTTGTTATACTCACTGCGGAACCTAAGGGATAATCATCTGCTTTGTGTATAAAGGCTGTGTGATCCTGTCTTCTCTGATACTCCCCTTCTTCCACTGACTCCAATCCATCTCCTGATAGAAAAGAGCATTAGGGGACACACTGCACATGCTCAGTTTGGCGTGTATTACTAGAGAGTTTCTTTTGTGTATGTGATCAGCACAGGTCCAATCAGCACTGTCTAGAAAGAGGGTCAGTGGTCCTGCAGCCTGATAGGGCAATCAGGGGAAAAAGAAAACTCCTCCTTCAAGCTTTAACCAGACAATGATAGAAGTCACAAAACTTCTATATACTTCTGATGAGAAAAGGTATTTAGCACTTTATATTTACTAAAATAATGGCATTTCCATATTCTGTGTACCGTGTGATACCAAATATAGTGAATGCAGGGTCCTGGGTTTAGTAGCACTTTAACTAGGGGACTCCTTTTTGGAACATCTCATCCTATACATATATTTCCATCGTACACAGGGCTGGCGCCAGCATAAGGAAGGCAGGGTGGCCACCTTTGGGCGCCAGGAGAGGGGGGTGCCAACAGCAGGGGTTCCCCGACCCCAAGAGGTGCTTATGCTGGTGCCGGCAGACGGCCATCCTCGCTCGCACCTGCACACACACTGACAGGCGGTGCAGGCAGCAGAGCCCCTGCCGGGCGCTGTTAACTTTGCCTGCTCCCTTCTCTACTCAATAGAATCCCGGGCTGGCCCTGCCTACTGTCTGCACTCCTCCTCTGCCAGCTGCAGCGCAGAGAGAGACTGTGAACGACAGACAGACACCCCCATCACACCGACTCTCTGTTTTCCCCTTATCCCTCGAGCCTCCCACCTGGGCGGCTGCAAAGAGAATCACCAACGCCTTAATTTCACCAACACACACAGAGCGTGTGAGAAGAGAGGGAGCCTGGGGAGGAGCCTGCAACCGAGTGAGGCAAGGGGGAGGGGCCAAGAACAGCAGAAGGCCCATGAGGAGCAAGAATGAACGTACAGCACATGAAGATTTCTCTCTCCCATCCCATCTATGTGAAAGGTAGGGCAAGAAAGCTGTGTATATTATTGTACCAGCCCTGCCCATGTGCCATGTTATGATGCAGTCTGACAATCTCATGTGATGTTCCATGTTATCATGTATGCAGTCTGACAATCCCATGTGCCATGTTATCATGTATGCAGTCTGAACAATCCCATGTGCCATGTTATCATGTATGCAGTCTAAAATCCCATGTGCCATGTTATCATGTATGCAATCTCTGACCATCCCGTGTGCCATACATGCAATCTCCGACCATCCCCTGTGCCATGTATGCAATCTCTGAGCGTCCCCTGTGTGCCATGTATGCAATCTCTGAGCGTCCCCTGTGCCATGTATGCAATCTCTGACTATCCCCTGTGCCATGTATGCAATCTCTGACCGTTCCCTGTGCCATGTATGCAATCTCTGACCGTCCCCTGTGCCATGTATGCAATCTTTTCTGTAAGTTCAACACACATTCTAAGCACTAGAACCACTATAGCTTAACCTCCCTGGTGGTATGATTATTTCAGATTTTTGGTGCTGAAAGCGGTACATTATTTTGCATGGAAATTTGGCGTTTTATATTGTAGGCCTGTAATTCTTAGGAATAACTCATTTAAATCTGTCCTAACCAGAGTCTAGTAGACATCCCGGGTATGATAAAGTTTGAAACATGAAATCATAAATTATAATATAATAAATAATAAAAATAATTATCAAAAATAATAATGTAATAGTAATAAAATGTATTCAATAATGTAATCAAACCAAAAACCCTGACATTTGCTCAGTTGCAGAATTGTCGCTGTCGTCACTTTCAGTGTCTGATGATAAATTTCCCCAAAAATCAGTATCACTCAATTCTGCAAAGGATTCTTATTTACTATCGCTGTTTTCTAGCTGGTCAAAAACCACTTTTGACGTAAAGGGACACTTGGACACTTTTTGGTTGCCATGGACATTCTCAAGTTTCCAGGCAGAAAGAGTGGCATATATAATATAAAAGTGCATGCAGGGCTCTGGGCAAACCACTAGGGACAAAGGGGATGTGAAATGATTTTATACAGTAATGTAATCTCTAAGATTACAGTGTACCTTATGTATGCTGTGTGTTTCACTATTTGAATTTGCCGCCGGTCTCCATCCCCGTGTGACGCGACGCTCGCAGGGAACGGAGCCCGGCACACAGAGGCACCGGGCGGCGGACACAGCCCGCAGACACGGCGGGGGACATCGCTGGATCCACAGGACAAGGATAAGTAACGCTGCCTTGGATCCAGCGATGCAATCCCGATTGTGTTTCGGGGTTACCGCTAATGGTACTAAAATTCCACCTGGAGCCACACTTTACTGCCAGGGAGGTTAATGGAGCACAAATAAAGTGCATGCCATAAGTGCGGGGGGGGGGGGGGGTGGACATTGAGCGGGAGGAAGAATGGGGGGGGAGGGCACCAAAGGGCACCATCCACTGTGTAGCCAAAAATCCTTGCACCGGCCCTGATCATACATAAATGTTTCCATCTAAACCTACCTTTTGCATCTCACAAACCTTGTACTTTTGACAAATAAATTCTAATTGAAAATGTCACAATTTGCATCAGACTGATAAAAAAAATGATGTGTCAGAAAGATCCTGTTTAATACATCAATTCTATTAGATAGGCAGTCCAATGGCCAGCTAAGAAGCTTACACAGCAGGCTGACAATTTTGCGTCTAATTGCGAGACAGGGGCTTAGTGTTGTCAGCCAACAGTAGAAAGTGCTGTTACTGGCAGAATCTCCAGGTAAGACACTTTTCAACAAAGTGGCAAAAGAATTGCTTAAAGAAGAGCTAAACTGTATCTGAGCACACCAAACTGAAAACTGTATTTAATTCATTTTTAAAATTTAAAGCAAACTCGCCCATCCATCCATGTGTTTATTTAATGGAATCAATCTGCCCTTATCTCAAGCATACAGGCAGAAGGGTGTGTTTAGCTGAGAAAGCTCCTCCTTCTCTCCTCTCCTCTAGATTAAAGAAAAGAATTGCTCAAAAAGACTCCTGAAATGTATGACATCATTTTGGCCTAGACCAGAGCACAGGAAGCAACTGAAGAAATAAAAAAAAAAGTTTAAAACAAGTAAATGTTTTTTTATATACTAAGGCTAGTAGCATAAGTATTAAAATAATGTTGATTGACAAAGTTTAGTTTTCCTTTAAAACTAAAGTTTTAATATGCTTATTTTTCGCCTTCCCCTAGTTCACTGGGCATTTGTTCTTCTCTATGCAGTGTAGAAAATTGATGGCTGGTGGGAGGATCTGGAAGATACTGTACATCACAGCATCCAGCCTCCGTACTCCTCTACTTCAGCCCTGATACTGAGTAGTGGGCTAGCTCTTGGGAGGAGGTATTTAAATATAAAAATGCCTTGATCAGTGTATGCCAGTCTGCAGGAGTGGGCATTCCTAGGCAGACTGCATTTACATGCACACCAACCTAGGTAATGCCCACATGTGCTGCTGTTCCCCATCTCCAATTTAAAGAACTGAGATCCAATAAATGAAAGGGTTAGGCCAGGGAGAGATTGAAGTGTTACTAAACCCACAACAGTAAAATCAGCCTGTATATACAGTAAAGCATGCTTGTTATACCCACTTTGGAACCTAAGGGGTTAATCCTCTGTATTGTGTAAAAAGGCGGTTTGATCCTGCCTTCCCTGGTCCTCCCCTTCTTCCACAGTTCCCAATCCATCTCCTGATAGAACTGAGCATTGGGAGTACTCTGCACATGTTCAGTTTGGTGTGTGTTGCTAGAGAGATTTTTTTTTCTTGGGAGGGTGCATGTGATCAGTACAGGGCCAATAAGCACTGTCCAGAAAGAGGGTCAGGGATCAAGCTTTAAGCAGACACTGATAAAAGTCACAAGACTGCTATATACTGCTGATGAGAAAAGGTATTTAGCAGTTTATATTTACTAAAATAATTGCATTTTCATGTTTTGTGTACTGTGGGAGGCCAGATATAGTAAATGCAGGGTCCTGGGTTTAGTAACACTTTAACTCTAGAGAGGAACAGGTGAGATGACTTTGGATATCTTCAAGCAAGGAAATTGGTCAAGCGCTATCAGACTTGCTAGAGCTTCCAATGCACAGTGTGACAAGCTCACAGTGTGCACTGAAATAAAAGTAAGCAATTTCACTACAGGAGAAGAGACTGCACAACTGTGCAAGACTAAGGAAAATAGTCCAGCTATAATAAAACTGTATACAGTGATGCATGGAGGCAAATATACATATATAGATTTAAAGTTTTAGTATACTTTTTAAAAATACTTGCAAGTACCTTTTACAACAGCCAATTACTGAAATACTAAACATAATAAAAGCATATAACAACAAAATATCTTCATTTCTTAAAAGTTAGAATTTACAGTGGCACGGTTCCTAAATTCAGGTAAAAATCTATTCTTCTCTTTTTTTAATTACCTACAAAACACATATTTCATGACATTTAATGGCCAGCCAGGGACTTTATTTAGCAGAAGAAGATGGTTTCTGGGTATTTTATATTCAGAAATGCATGCATGAAAAATTGATGAAAAGTAACAAAGGTTGCGTTAATCAACAACCAAGTTACGCACCTCTATAACATATTCTGAAAGCGGGCAGTCGTGAATATGGATAGCTCACAATTTATCATATAAATAAGCAGGCTTGCAGATAAAATACCCTCCTCTGTTGTTGTGCATTCTAATCTGTGTTCTGCCATCTGATAACGACATGATGTCAGCAGAGTAGACTTTTCCACAGTGGGTCGATAAGCAGTAAACATGTTTGCCAACTTGTACGTGCTGAATATTGAGCAAGTCGCCACCAGTTTAATTACAGCCTCATTGCCAACTGTGCAAGTTCTTTAAGAGAGAGATACCTCCTGGATATAAATTACTTCTAAACCTACTAAATATCAGATTGAGTAAACAATGTTTTTTGTTATTTATTTTAATACAAATCACTTCCCAGCAGCCGACCACAGAACTGAATGAATAGAAAGGTTTGGAGTTAATGCTAGATAGAAATGCATTAATAGCTTTAGTTTACTCTGCTCCCATTGAGAGGACTTATTCCCCTGTTCCATTCTCTGTAATCTAAATTAAAGCTCAACTTTGGGGAACTTTGGGAAAACTGTGGCCTGCACCTTCACTGCAAGGGTTAAATGCTCATTTAGGTCTGGGGGGGTGGTAAAAAGAACTTTAACATGATTACGCCAAAGGACAGTCCACTGCCAGAGCCTAGGAGAAAAGGGGAGAGTGCCAGCTGCTGGAGGAGCAGAGGATCGGGTAAGTAAAGATGCTTTTTGTGCCCTCAGGCCTCAATCAGTTCATCTGAAAAGGAGGATATTTTTTCTCTCTGGAGATGGATTTAAATGAAAAATCCAACATGTTTCCCAAATCAGTTACATTTAAGGTGTGCCATGAATGATAGCTGTCACAGTTGCTTGCACTATAAATCAAAGTGTCAAGCAAACAAATGGCTGGTGTTCATAACTGATCACATGTAGAGCGCCTTGGCAACTGCAAATCAAAAATAAGGATTAGATGGCCACTTCCTTGGCTGTAAAGAATAGGAGGGTTTGTTTTGTGTTGAGAATGGAAGCTCCACATATTGGCTCTAACAGGTGGAGCAAGTGGAAAATCTAGTGCCAATATCTTAACAGTAGAGTTAGCTTGGTATTAAACCTTGATCCAGTAAAAATGTAAATAATGACTTTAGTCACTTTAGAAAGTAGGCATAGTTTTAACCACTTTTGTGCCGGCACCTCCCGGCCCTTTAAGGTGGAGTTCCACCCAAGAATGGAACTTCCGCTTTAAGGGAAGGTGACCCCCTGACATGCCACTATTGGCATGCCATTTTTTTTTGGGGGGGGGAGCTGGGACCCTGTTTTCACAGGGTCCCAGGTCCACTTCCTCTCCTAGAGCCACGGCTCCAGAAGGAAGTTCACCTCCCCCCTCCCTCTCTGCGATTTTCTGGGACATGTCACAGGTCCCAGAAGATATGCCGACCATTCACAAGGCGCAGCACAACGCATGCGCAGTGCACGCCTGGCTTTGAAGCCAAAGCCGAGTGCCCACACTTGTGATGCAGCACCACGGAGGGGAAGGGGAGAAGAGCGAGCCCTCGGGTGACCGCATCGCTGGAGCGAGGGACAGGTGAGTGTCCGGTTGTTAAAAGTCAGCAGCTACACTTTTTGTAGCTGCTGACTTTTAACTGGGTGGAACTCCAATTTAAGGGTTTTCAGATGCTGGAAGGTGGGGTTTATGATCATATGACCGCCGTGATTGGCTGTCAAGGCAATCACATGATCACTTCTTGCCATTGTGAGCTTTCCGTTAGCCGCAAGGAACTGTGGCAAAAGCACAGTTAATTGGTACACTAATATGTTAGTTGGCAGCTAATTGGTACGCAAATATGTGGCCGCTCAGCGCCAAGGCCCATCTGCCAAGAGCATATTTGCGTACTGTTGGAGCCTAGAGGTTAAAGACACAAGGCAAATGAGCAACCTTGCATGTCACTGTACTTTTTAATGGTAGTTCTGTAGACATCACAGTGTACACTGTACTTCATACTAACAGTATGATCTTCAGTGAACAGAGCTCAATCAACTTCAGTTGACTTGCTTACGGGTCTTTTGGACCCTCCAGAAAAAGAGAGCCATGTCTTAATTATGACCCCTCTTCTGTGTCATTTTTACATATACTCCACATGATTGTTTATTGAAATATCTCATTTTTAAAGTGGTAGTAAAGTCTTTTTTGGCACTTGTGCCTACAAGTAAGCCTATAATAAGGCTTACCTGTAGGTACAGTGAATATCTACTTAACCTGCATGTTTCAGGAGATATTCACACTGCAGGCAGCCAGTGATGTCACGATGCGTGCACTCTGAAGGCAGCTCTGTACTACGGTCCATGACGTCATTGCGGCGCAGCTAATCAGACGGACAGAGTACACAAAGCTGGATGGAAGACCGGGTGAAGATAGAAGTCCTGTCAGCGGCAACAGTGCACCCACTGGAGGGCTTCGTTCTAAGGTAACTATTTTATAATGTACTAGTATGCGATGCATGCTAGCACATTATGCAAAAAAGAGTGCCGTTTACTACTCCATTAACTGTCTGACACAAAATCACCATTAATTCATTTATCAATAGGAGGAAGGAGGGAGAAACACTGCAAGTATGAATTGCAGGCAATTAATGTTGCTTGTACATATCTGCAGAAGTCTCCTAAATCAACTTAAATAAAAATTCACCCTGAACCTTCACCTTTTATCCCTTTCAGGCACATTCCAAGTGGGGACACCATGTAAATCCAAAATAGCAAAAATGACCAGCACACCAGAAGTAATAGATCTTAAAGTGGTAGTAAACCCCCACTACTGTTTTTACCTACAAGTAAGCCTATAATAAGGCTTACCTGTAGGTAACATGAATATCTCCTAAACCTACATGGTTTAGGAGATAATCGCCCTGCATGCAGCCGCTGACATTAGAGGCACATGCGCTCTGATGATCTGGCGGAGGCTGCCGGAAAATCAGAGCAGGCTGCCGGAACGAAGAGCTCCCGCCACGCGCCGGAGCCACGTACCCAGTAGAAAGAAGAGGACCATCATGTCAGCTCCCTCAGCGCTAACCGACTCGGGCATCGGGGGCCTCGCTCTAAGGTAAGTATTTCATAATAATGTTTTTGTTTTTTTTTCAGGCGGGTTTACTACCGCTTTAAGTCTTTAGTTATTTAGTTATAAATTTTAATTGTCATAACAAGACAGATTGTGGCAAAGATATGTGCAATCACTGAAATTTCGAAGACACTCTGGTCCCCTTTCTCAAGGTAACACCTTTTGTATAGACCTAGTGAATAGAGGCCAATGGTGTCTCCAAAATCTTCCAATAATGGCTGAATCTTGGGCCTTTCTTGGGCAGTGTTGGAACTTGCTGTAAGATTCTGTTCCTCATATTCCTAGTGGCCGATCATTATGATAGGGAGCTTACTGCAAAGGAATGTGCACGAAGTGGGTAGGGGCAGACAGGCTTTGACATAAACAGGAAGTTCAAGGCTTTGACTGAGAAAGTGGCATGAGATTTGGCCATAGCAAGAACGTTTCCTATGTGCAAGTACCTGAATTTCATACCTTCAGCAGTTATGCTGGCCTGGGAACAAAGTTCAGCCATGTGATAGAAGGGAGGTTGTAAAACAAAGAAATAAAAAACTGTGTTGAACTCATTATATCAACATGCCCCAGGATCTTTTCAGGAGATGAACACATTTAGAAGGAAGTGGAACAGAGAAGGCTTTGAATGTAGAATCAGCTCTAGTCCATGTAAACCCTAAACCTTAAATATATAGCATGAGATAAGGCACTAGATAAAAGGACTGGTTACACAAATATATAGAAGATTTTTAAGGTCACTACTGGCCATTATGATTGCTTAAAAACCTTTTTTTTTAGTTTCTCTAAAAAGAAAACCTCTTTTGAGAGACTCAGCGGGAGATCAGAATTATTTTTCAGACGTATTGCTTCAAGAAAGTAGAGAAGGGATAGAGATAGCAGCAGGTATTTCCTCTGTCACTGGTGCATTGAAATGAAAATGAAGTCACATACTCTACTATGTTTGCACAAAGTTATAAGCTGCTGACCTTACTAACCCGGCCAGTCAGCCTGTCATCAGCTTGCATATATGTGACATTCATATGCCAGGGTGCAAAACACCCACATGGTCTGGATCTTATTTCTTGTATCCTTGTTTTAAAGATAATTTTGAAAAGAAAAAATGCATGTGCTGCCACCAGCAATAGATGTATAGTATTTTATTTTTATGGGTTTCATTAATTCAGGGCAGCATATTTTTTGCACTTTACAGCAGAGGCACCAGGCCATTCCTTTTATAATTGAAATATAGTAATTACCTACAGATTCTATTTGGATTCTGTCACTATTGTTTATTAGAACTACTGTACATCCCAAAATTGAAATAATCTCACGAATATTTGCTAATATAACAAAACTGTAAATATATACAGTATATATATATATACAGTATCTCACAAAAGTGAGTACACCCCTCAAATATTTGTAAATATTTTATTATATCTTTTCATGTGACAACACTGAAGAAATGACACTTTGCTACAATGTAAAGTAGTGAGTGTACAGCTTGTATAACAGTGTAAATGTGCTGTCCCCTCAAAATAACTCAACACACAGCCATTAATGTCTAAACCGCTGGCAACAAAAGTGAGTACAGAAGTGAAAATGTCCAAATTGGGTCCAAATAGCCATTTTCCCTCCCCAGTGTCATGTGACTCATTAGTGTTACAAGGTCTCAGGTGTAAATGGGGAGCAGGTGTGTTAAATTTGGTGTTATCATGGTCACTGGAAGTTCAACATGGCACCTCATGGCAAAGAACTCTCTGACAATCTGAAAAAAAGAATTGTTGCTCTACATAAAAATGGCCTAGGCTATAAGAAGATTGACAAGACCCTAAAACTGAGTTGCAGCATGGTGACCAAGACCATACAGCGGTTTAACAGGACAGGTTCCACTCAGAACAGGCCTCGCCATGGTCAACCAATAAAGTTGAGTGCATGTGCTCAGCGTCATATCCAGAGGTTGTCTTTGGGAAATAGACATATGAGTGCTGCCAGCGTTGCTGCAGAGGTTGAAGGTGTGGGGGGTCAGCCTGTCAATGCTCAGACCATACGCCACACACTGCATCAAATTGGTCTGCATGGCTGTCGTCTCAGAAGGAAGCCTCTTCTAAAGATGATGCACAAGAAAGCCCACAAACAGTTTGCTGAAGACAAGCAGACTAAGGACATGGATTACTGGAACCGTGTCCTGTGGTCTGATGAGACCAAGATAAACTTGTCTGGTGCAGATGGTGTCAAGCGTGTGTGGTGGCAACAAGGTGAGGAGTACAAAGACAAGTGTGTCTTGCCTACAGTCAAGCATGGTGGTGGGAGTGTCACGGTCTCGGGCTGCATGAGTGCTGCTGGCACTGGGAACCTACAGTTCATTGAGGGAACCATGAATGCCAACATGTGCTGTGACATACTGAAGCAAAGCATGATCCCCTCCCTTCAGAGAGTGGGCCGTATAATTACAACCCCAAACACACCTCCAAGATGAACACTGCCTTGCTAAAGAAGCTGAGGGTAAAGGTGATGGACTGGCCAAGCATGTCTCCTGACCTAAACCCTATTGAGCATCTGTGGGGCATCCTCAAACAGAAGGTGGAGGAGCGTAAGGTCTCTAACATCCACCAGCTTCGTGATGTCGTTATGGAGGAGTGGAAGAGGACTCAGGTGGCTACCCATGAAGCTCTGGTGAACTCCATGCTCAAGAGGGTTAAGGCAGTGCTGGGAACTAATGGTGGTCACACAAAATATTGACACTTTGGGCCCAATTTGGACATTTTCACTTAGGGGTGTACTCACTTTTGTTGTCAGCGGTTTAGACATTAATGTGTGTGTTGAGTTATTTTGAGGGGACAGCAAATTGACACTGTTATACAAGCTGTACACTCACTACTTTACATTGTAGCAAAGTGTCATTTCTTCAGTGTAGTCACATGAAAAGATAGAATAAAATATTTACAAAAATGTGAGGAGTGTACTCACTTTTGTAAGATATTGTATATATATATATATATATATATTTAAACTATAAAATAAATATGTTAGTGTAAATAAATAGCTAATGTGGATAAATGTCCTCATTTTGGGAGACCACTTCAAATTTAGAAACCAATCAACCTACAACTGTATTTTTGGAGAAAGGAGAGAGAGGAAAACTATACAAATGCAAGAAAGACATACAAACTAAATAGTATCCCTGGTCAGAGCTAAACTTAAGGCCTCTGTGCTGCATGACTATAATGATAATGACCACCAGGTTACTATGTTGGAAGCCAAATCTTAATGTATGACTTCTGGTCTCTGCAAACAAGACAAATTATGTGTTGCACTAGGGTAAGAACAGAAATAGGGGTGAAATTTCTCATTATCCTGGAAATCCCTTTCAAATTGCAATTCATTTTCCAAGGATAACCCTACACAAAAGTAAACCAAGGGTTTTTATATAATGTTAGGAACAGAAAAGATTCTCGTCTCTTTTTGTCTACTTTCATGTTGATTAGTTATTGCAACAGATACACATTATCCGGATTTAAACATGACTTCCTTAGTAGTGTGTTAGATGCTGTGTATCTAGCATACATTATAATTTGACATTCCTTTTTTCTAGTAATGAGCGTATGGTAAAGCACTACAATCTTGAAGTAATTGAACCTGCGCTGTATGACTAATACATCAATACGGATTCAGAAAGTTAAGCCTGATAAGATATGCATGCCTACATTGCATTGCTAATCTGGCACTTCTGTGGTAATCCTATTCCCAGTGTACTTACATTAAACCTATCTTGCTCCAGGGAAAATGATGACTTTCTTGCCTTGTTTCTGAAAAGTGTTTTTTGTGAAATATGATCTATCAGAATTCTGGAAGTCATTTAGAGGGCAGAAGAAGAAACATTAATGGCCCTATTTCTTAAACTGGTCATATACCATGCAATTTCCTCTAGTGATGCCACCAATTTGAACATTGCAAACAGTAATTGTATAGTGCTGCACTTGAAAGACAAGCCATCTACTTCAATTAAAATTCACTGTATCAGGTGTAAAAAACTTCAAAGCATTCTTAAAATTATCTGTATGGTCTGTTTTTCTAAATAGCTTTTGAACAGAAAACAGTTATAGCTAGTTATAACTGTACAAGTATATACAGTATCTCACAAAAGTGAGTACACCCCTCACATTTTTGTAAATATTATCATGTGACAACACTGAAGAAATGACACTTTGCTACAATGTAAAGTAGTGAGTGTACAGATTGTATAACAGTGTAAATTTGCTGCCCCCTCAAAATAACTCAACACACAGCCATTAATGTCTAAACGGCTGAGAACAAAAGTGAGTACACCCCTAAGTGAAAATATCCAAAGTGAGCCCAAAGTGTCAATATTTTGTGTAACCACCATTATTTTCCAGCGCTGCCTTAACCCTCTTGGGCATGGAGTTCACCAAAGCTTTACAGGTTGCCACTGAAGTCCTCTTCCACTCCTCCATGATGACATCACAGAGCTGGTGGATGTTAGAGACCTTGTGCTCCTCCGCCTTTCGTTTGAGGATGCCCCACAGATGCTCAATAGGGTTTAGGTCTGGAGACATGCTTGGCCAGTCCATCACCTTTACCCTCAGCTTCTTTAGCAAGGCAGTGATCATCTTGGAGGTGTGTTTGGGGTCGTTATCATGTTGGAATACTGCCCTGCGGCCCAGTCTCTGAAGGGAGGGGATCATGCTCTGCTTCAGTATGTCACAGTACATGTTTATACATTCAGATACGTTTATCTTGGTCTCATCAGACCACAGGACATGGTTCCAGTAATCCTTGTCCTTGGTCTCCTTGTCTTCAGCAAACTGTTTGTGGTGCATCATATTTAGAAGAGGCTTCCTTCTGGGACGACAGCAATGGAGACCAATTTGATGCGTATGGTCTGAGCACTGACAGCCTACAGAGGTCTGGATTTGGGATAACTCGTAGACACCCCGTAGGAGTTTGCTTTCCGCCTCCTCGTGTTC
>BLSH010427249.1:365021-391810 GCA_018402905.1 Glandirana rugosa | reverse complement strand
AGCCAGTACGGGTTAGTTGTCTTCGACCAGTTTGCCGTTGTCATGTGTACCCGACTTACAACTGGCCAAAGACAACTTGACTGCCTACGGAAGGCTGTAAACCGGACACACATGATACAGGTGAATAGGGGTCAGGTCACCCTTTAGGGACTGATCTCGTATGTCGTTAAACACTTTTAGAATGACCTTCTCGAGTACGTACGCGTGAGTCGAGTACGTACGTGAAAGTAAGGATACCTTAGGATCAGTCCTCATCCTTATTCTAAGTCCAAGTCCAGCCTCGACCCAACTCCTAATTGGGTAAGACAAACTACAAGTATCTGGATCTTTTGATAAACTAGGTTTAACCGATCAAACAGACAGGTTTAGGACTCGACGACATTACATTTGTTTGTCGAACCCTAGTTCCAACTACTAAACTGATCACAACTCGCTTGGGCCTGACATTGCAAGCCCAGGCATGGCTTGAAATCCCTTCGGTACGGACCCGAACGTTACAGTCCGGGTTCGCTCAACACTAGTCAAATCATCAACCTTGATCCCAAGCTGTTTGTTTACATTACAGCAGCTCAGGATTTGGACAGACAAACTAGCCAATTTGGATCAAATAGTTTTCTAGGTCTATGAACATCAAACAGAATGGGTTAATCCTCAACCCAGCTCCGACCTGAACCTGAATCTTATTCCTACTCCTGACTAGGATTCCATAGGAATGAAAGTGCATGCATGAGCTGAGTGCGCATGCATGAGCTCTTCCAGTAAGATTTTCACAAATTGCTGTATGCTCTAGTCAGGGATTTCCCACTGGACTGGGGATAAGTGGACATAGTACACACAGGCCAAATGTCGGAAGGCATCCGTCAGTTCAACAGAAACCGGTCAACATTCAGCCCATGTGTACTGTTGCCGTTTGACCAGCTTCTGTTGATTGGGCATGACCGAAAAAGGTCTACCGATTGGCACTCTCAACCAGGGGTCCCCTTATCAGAACACAATAGCACAGCAGGGGATATTGCTGTACTAACATCTGATTGTTAGTACAGAGGCTCCGACCTGAGCTGTGTTGAACAGAAAATAACGAGTAGTATGTACAAGGCTTAAGACTGGGAAAGGGGGTTGCTGGTGGTGGGGATGACTACCATATAATTGTAACTTTACCAAAAGCCTTTAATTATACTTCCTGGGAGGTAACTGACTAGAGCTGAGAAAAAGCAGCCTGGAAACAGTGTGAAAGGGAAAAAAGGGAGTGGTAAAGCAGTTAACACAAGCTGCTGAGATGGTCTGTTGAAATTAGTAGAAATGTTAAATAAACAGTAAAGTAAAGGAGGATGATAAGCAATGACACTGAACAGAAAGAACCAATTTGTGTCTAGGGAGAATGTTCAGATAAAAATATGACTAATATTTGGATGTTTTTAAGGAAGTTCAGTCAATTAAAGGGAAAAGTATAGCAACCAGATGTCAGACTAAGGAGCCTTGAGAAGATTCAAGATTACAGCTATGAGTAGCAGTGTGTAGTCTGGCCACTGGTGGGATGGTGGAACTTTCAGCAGCCGTCATGTCAAGATTTTAGACATGTGATCCAAAAGCTGAATATCTACTATTTACACTGTGATGACAATGAAATGGTCTTATGCACAGTATAATGTTTCAGCCCATACAATGCTGACATTTGGTAAAATTAAGAAGGTATAATGTGTCCAAAAAAACAACACACTTTACTAAGACAGTCCAACCAATCACATTTACTGTAAAAAAATAAGATCAACTTCAGGGATAATGCACTGATAAAACAAAAAGAAACATAGAAGAGCGATGGCAGAAAATTACCAAGTGGTCCTTCAAGTTTTTTCTTTTTTTAATTTTTTAACCTGTTTGTCTGAGTATTGATCTATGTTTGTCCCAGGCATGCTTAAATTCCCTCCTGTTGACTGTCTCATTACCCCTAATGAACCCATTCTTATTTTTTGTGTTCTTTATTCCTAAAGGGACCCTGCTGCTTCATTTTATGTAGCAGGCAAGGCATATTATTTGCATTCTAAAGTCACACTATACATATGCATAATATCAGCACTGTAATAGCAAATATATATATATTTTTGACAAATCAATATAAGCTTGAATGCAAAATCAAAAAACTACATATTGAATGGTACCTTGCTGCTTGCGATCCATGACCATGTGTTCCTGTACTGACTCCGCCCCCAAAACATCTTCTCTCAGCATCTCTGTAGTTCAGAAGGCAGTCTCTAAGGAAGGTGTGACACAAGCAGTGTGTATTCACAGTGCATAGTGAATATGTATGTGTCACTGCATTCAAGGAAATAAATATGTGGGATTCTTCAAGTTTACAAACTTCAAGAACATTCAGATTAAAAGTAGTAGTCTAGAAATAGTTGTAATTCAATCTGGAAATTAATTTATGATTTTAAGTTTTGAAAATGGATACTTTTTAAATGAAGTTAATGAGCCCTTAATAAAGCTCAATAATGCTGCAAATTTGTGCTCTCATTGAGAATATGTGGCTCTGTTTCTTGTGGTTATGTCAAAGGCTTTTTCTGCCCACCTGCCAAAAGTGGCTTCCCTCCCCCAACCATTGCCCTGGCCTCACCATTATGGAGCGTGCCTGCACATACTGGAGGGGATTTACTAAAACTGGAGTGTGCAAGAGCAGGCGCAGCTCTGCATAGAATCAGCTTCTATTTTTTTTTTTCTGTTAAAGCCTAATTAAACAAGTTAGAAGTTGATTGGCTACCATGCACAGCTACACCAGATTGTGGTGCTATAGTTTTAGTAAATCTCCCCCTTTCACATGGGCGATCCCATCAGGTCCGCCTGTCAGTTTTTCAGACGGACCTGATCGGACCCTCAGTTCTATGGGGTGCCACATGTCCGTTGACACCAGCCACCATACGATCCAAACCTGTCTGCCAAAAACAGACGGATAGGGGACCTATTCCCCACCCATATGGCAGATTGGATCAAATGGTATTGCATGGAAATGGACAGGATAGCAGAGCGGACACAGACCTGTCATCTGCCTGCTCAGCGGGGATCAGCAGAGAAACCCCTCGCAATTGCAAGCAAATCCATAAGGCTTGTTGTACCCAAGTTGATCGATTGATCAACTTGGTACATTCAGTTCAAACTGTCTATGGCAGGCCTCACCCCCCTTCCCCCCAGATTAACAGTGATTCTGTTCCAAGTTGCCCTCTGTTCTCCTTCATCCAGTGTAGGGGCACTCTAATACAGGAGGTGTGCTACTGGCCAGATCCCCAGGTGAAAACAGAGGGATAAAGGCCTTATGAATAGAGTTGAGTGAACACCTGGACGTTCGGGTTCTGCGGGTCCGAACGAACTTTGGGATAAAGTCCGGGTTCGGCACCGAACGTTGCCCGAACGTTATCCCGGACCCCAAACCCCATTGAAGTCAATGGGGACCCGAACTTTTAGGCACAAAAATGGCTGTAACAAAGTCTTGGCAAGTGCTAGAGGGCTGCAAAAGGAAGTAAAATGGGGGTAAGAGTAGGGCAAGTGCCCTACAAAAAAATGGGGATAGGGAAAATAAATTAAAATCAAATAAACTAGGAGATGATTTTTGAATAATAATGTGTCACTTACAGCTGCAGCTAAAACTTCTCCCTTTAGAACTAGGAGATGATTTTTGAACAATAATCTGTCTCTCTAAGCAGAAGCCTCTGCCTAGTGCAGTCAGATCGCTCAAAGCAGCAGTATGTGAAATCTCAAATTACTCCCACAATCTGATCGTTGTGTACGATCCCACAATCTGATTGTTGTGTACGATTGTACCGATCGTTGTGTTAGGCAGGGTTTGATCTGCAATCTGTCACTCAAAGCAGCAGTATGTGAAATCTCAAATTACTCCCACAATCTGATCGTTGTGTACGATCGAATCGATCGTTGTGTTAGGCAGGGTTTGATCTGCAATCTGTCACTCAAAGCAGCAGTATGTGAAATCTCGATTCTCAAATTTCTGCAATCTGTCCCTCAGAGCAACAGTAGTAGTAATCGCAGGGTGCAGGATCAGATGTTAAAATGTCTGCAATCTGTCCCTCACAAAAACGCTGGCAGCTTCCTCTCCCTACACTATTCAGAGTTTCAGAGAGCATGTGACTGCAGCATCAAGTGACTCCAGCTTATATAGAGGCTGGGCCACATGATGCACTGGCCAATCACAGCCATGCCATTAGTAGGCATGGCTGTGATGGCTTCTAAGGGCAAACCAGTGAAAGGCTTGTTGATTGGCTGCCCTGCAGCTATTCAACATGCGTGTTCAACTACCAGAACCCAGAACCCAAACGTTTTTTGAAACGTTCGTGTTCGTGTCCGGGTCCCGGACACCCCAAAGTTCGGTACGGACCCGAACGTTACAGTCCGGGTTCGCTCAATACTACTTATGAATGAAACCTCCACATCTAATGATTGGTAAGGTGCAATATATTACATTTTTGGTTTTGTGTTTAACAATGCTTTAAATAGCTATATCTTTAAACTTTGTGAGATCACTATTCAGAACATTTCCTGTGAAATCACCCTGACCTGCTCACCAGAGACAGATTAAAGCCAAATGGAGCACTAAGAAAGTCAGTATTTTTGGCCCTTGGTCCCTTTATATGGTGTATTGATAAGGACTGCAAAAGGCACAGAGAAGCAACCTGTTCCTATTGTCCATACTGGCATAGCCCAACCCATCAGACACAAACTGCCTCCACAGGTCCATTTTACCCTACATTAAATTTACATTAAATGATAGCTAGGTCTATATACAGTATTTGACTAAATGAACAATGGTTTACTGCACAAGCATGAAGGTTGTAGCTTGAACATCCACCAGGCCCTGCCAAGGTTGCCGTGTAGATGATCTTACTCCGATGTTCCCTGCACATAGACTGAATATTACTACATTGCTCATGTCCTCCTGGTGGTTTTGCTTCCTTGCCTTTACATCTTTATTTGTATGCCCCATCGCCTAAAACTTTTTTACAGTATTATGCAATCTGCAGAGATTAAGTTACAGTGCCATCTCGCTCACTTTCAGACTGATTTGTGTTGTACAATGAAGTGCGGAAAAATTATAGAACTAACCGGACATTGAAATTTCAAATCTTTACACCAAAATAAATGCATTTCTTTTTTTTTTTTTATACTTCCGATAAGTTAGTCTTTAAAATCTAAAACTGATATCCCAGCAGTTCATGCCATTATAAACTCCATCATAGATAACAGAGTAAAATTATTTGCATGATTTGTATGACTGCAATCCTGCATAGCTGGGGATCTGGGTTAGAGAGCCCTCTAGTGCTCCCACGGTGGTCTTTTTAACTATATAGGAACAAAGTAATTTGTTTAAAAGACTTTTATATTCTCATTTTAATTCCACTTCAGTGACGGTGAAGGGAAAAAATGAACAGAACTTCAACAATACATTGTAATTAAAGGATAACTTAACCCAAGAACAAAAGTGAAATGTACTGAAGCTTACAGTCCTTAGATGCTCGAGAAAATTTTCAGCAAGTACATTGTACGTGTCATTTTCTGTGAGCTGTATAGAAGAATATCTTAGATCCTAGCTATCCTCTGTAAAACACCTATTGCCCTGAGCCTGATGTAATGTATAAGAAGAAATACGGATGTGTCCATATCAAGGGAGCAGCCTAGGGTGACAACCATAGTTCCCTCCATAGATACAGTGAAGGAGTAATGTAGCCATCCAGGGACAGGAAGTGTGTTGTTTGCAGCAGTGTAAATAAAGCAAAAGATGCTTGGAAAAAGAAAGCTAATGCAGCTACCACATCAAGGAATAGTCAGCTAAAATAGAAATCATTTTTGGTTTTGGTTTTGGGTTTAGATACATTTTAACCATGAATATTACATTTGGCATACTTGATGCTGTTTAAAAGAACTTAATATAACTAATGCTGATAATTTCAGCCATATTGTATACCGTGGGTGCCCAACCACTGGCCCACGGGCCAGATGTGGCCCGTGGCGTCCTCTGAGGTGACTCGCGCTTTCTGCTCTTGGATGGCGGGTCAGCAAGCCCAGGTTGCGGATTCCTGAACCGCCATCCCCAAGCATCAACGTGAAGATCCTAGCTGGCACTAGAGGAAGCAGAGCTGATGCTTACTGTATAGCGCTGGCTTCTGTCACAGGCGGAGTGATACCAAATGTACTCCGCCTGTGACAGGAGGAGCGATACAGGAAGCATCGGCTCTGCTCTCCACTGCAACCACATGCTTCCTCCAGCACTGCTCCTGTCACACTGATGGCATGTATGGGGGATCAAGAACCAGGCAGCAGTACCCAGAAGTGCCAGCCAGCAGTACCCACCAGTACCCAGAAGTACCAGCCAACAATACCCACCAGTATCCAGAAGTACCAGCCAGCAGTACCCACCAGGACACATAAGTACCAGCCAGCAGTACCCACCAGTACCAACCAGTATCCAGAAGTACCAGCTAGCAGTGCCCATCAGTACCCAGAAGTACCAGCCACCAGTACCCAGAAGTGCCATCCAGCAGTATGCAACAGTACCCAGAAGTACCAGCCACCAGTACCCAGAAGTACCAGCCAGCAATACCCACCAGTACCTAGAAGTACCAGCCAATAGTACCCAGAAGTACCAGCCACCAGTACCCACTGGTACCCAGAAGTACCAGCCATCAGTACCCAGCAGTACCAACCAGCAATACCCACCAGTACCCAGAAGTAACAGCTAGCAGTACCAGCCAGCAGTACCCTGCAGTACCAGCCAGCAGTACCCACCAGTACCCAGATGTACCAGCACCAGTACCTAGAAGTACAAGCCACCAGTACCCACCAGTACCAGCCAGCAGTACCCACAAGTACCAGCCAGCAGTACCCACCAGTATCTGCCAGCAGTACCCACTAGTACCCAGATGTACCAGCCAGCAATATCTACCAGTACCCAGCAGTACACAGCAGTACCCACCAGCAGTACCAGCCAGCAATAACCAGAAGTACCAGTCATCAGTACCCAGCAGTACCAGCTAGCAGTACCAGACAGTAGTACCCAGAAGTACCAGACAGCAGTACCAGCCAACAGTACCCAACAGAACCAGCCAGCAGTACCTAGCAGTATCAGCTACCAGTAAAAGCCTGCAGTCCCCACCAGTACCAACCAGCAGCAACCACCAGTACCAGCCAGTGGTAACCATCAGTATTCGCCAGCAGTACCCACCAATACTCACCAGCAGTACTTGCCAGTACCAGCCAGCAGTACCCACCAGTACCAGCCAGCAGTACCCACCAATACTCACCAGCAGTACTTGCCAGTACTAGCCAGCAGTACCCACCCATACCAGCAAGCAGTACCCGTCCTGAAGGACAGCCAGCAGCAGCCACAAGCCATACCCGCCTGGGAGACAGCAGCAGCCAGTCATACCTTCCGGAATCCTGAGGAAGAAGTGAAGATTGAGGTCAGATGTGGTGCAGGTAAACCGCAGTGCATCAGTGTGAAATCAGCCTTAGGCCCCTTTCACACGATCGGTCCAATTGGGTCCACCTGTCTGTTTTTCAGGTGGACCCAATCGGACCCTTCATTCACCTCTATAGAGCGGAAGATTTAAGCTGACCTGCGTCCTTTTACACCTGCCTATTTCCAATCCTATCTGCTTAAAAAAAACAGAAGGGGATCTGTCCCCTTCTGTCTGGGCGGATCAGAGGGCCCATAGAGTAGAGAGGGCTGTGTTCCTGTCTGCTCTGCATATGCAGAGTGGACACAGACCTGTCATCTGCCCGCTTCGCTCATTGTGGCCCACGACTGGCTGCCAAGTCGCTAATGTGGCCCTTGCTCTTCAAAAGTTTGGGGCACCCCTGTTGTATACAGTAGGTGTTTTATTACATAGTGTGATTCATTTCATATTCCCTTACCTGCTAAAAACAAATAAAAATAGTCTAAGCAACTCATCAGAGATATTAGGGGCTACATTAAAAATAATTAAATGCATGTGCTGTTGCAGGATCTACCAGGATTTATTATTATTATTATTTTGTTTATTTTATTTTTTAGTAGAGTATTTTTTATTGACATTAAACTGCAACAATATGTAGCAATATATGTTATGTCAATATTTTAATAAAAGTTGAGTGACCCTTTAAATAGTACTTTTAATGATAGTAAATTGTTTTATTATTATTATTATTATTATTATTATTATTATTATTATTTTAATGATTGTTTTTTTAATTCTATTGACATTACCATGTAACCTATGCCAAAAGTTCCAAGCCTCCTGCATTTTTCTTTTTTCAAGCTTTATTTAGAAACAAACTGAGCACAGTGAACTTAATCTTGTGTCAGTTGCGACAAGAGGATAATGTGTAGGAAATCCTGTTAAATACACAGATAGCTGCTACTATTTGTGGTATTTACCCAATCCATGATCTGTGATACATTAAAAATAATACCACAATCTGGGTCTGTGCTGTTTAAATACAATATACTGTTAATGCGTATTTTAAAATCTTTAAACACTGTAAATGGAGGGATTATTGTTGCATTATATCATAAATCTTAACAGCAGGAGTTTAGAGTGCTTCCTGAAATATCATTCACAGCATCTTAATGACAAAGGAGTATACTACAAATGGAATATGAATATGTACAACTTGTAATTATATAACATTTCAACATTCTATTGGTTGAGCAGTAATGTGTACACACACTTAATCATAAGTGCTTAGTAGAACGTCCTTTTGCTGTTGAAGGTTTTTGGCATTTGGGAAATCATTGCCTTAATTTGCTTAAAAAATGTATTTGCATAAGCACGGAGAAGTGAGGGCTAATGAACCAGCAGGAGATCATCCATGTCTCTTGGTCTATTGAAGAGCATCTAAACACAGACGTCTAATCTGTTCAGCAGTGCAAAGTATTAATAAACTCTTATCTGTCTCCCATGCTTTCAAGTTTTGTTTGCAGTAGAGATACTTCAGAACTTTTTATTTTCCAATAGGGATGGGAGAACGGTTTGGTCCTAGCATCGGTTCAGGCCAACGTTTGCCCGACCGAACACCCTCAATGCACTGAGCGCTGCACTATGCATTCTGGGCCCTAGGGCGCAGTGTACTCTGGTTGTTAACCACTTCAATACCAGACACTTACCCCCCATTCCAGTCCAGACCAATTTCCAGCTTTTAGCACTGTCGCATTTTGAATGAAAATTGCGTGATCATGCTACACTGTACCCAAACAAAATTTTACCACTGTCAATAGAGCCACCAATCGATACACGGCTCTTCCTGTTTACACTGTGACCAATCAAAAAAGTGGCAAAAAATAATAAACACAAGAGTAAATCCATCGTCAACCACGCTGCCCCGCCGGACCTCAGAAGGGGGCGGTGTCACTGGATGACTTAGATGGGCAGCCCTGCCCCTTACCTATATAAGACATGTCAAAGTGCAGTGCGGGCATACAGTGGGAGGCGGGCGGCGTGATTGACCATGGATCTACTTCGAGGGACACTATATTTTAGTAACGGATTTGTCAAAAAAATTTACTTTCTAACACTTTTTGGTGAATGGGTAGGGGTACTATGTACTCATTCACATAGGGGCAGAGCACCCCCACCCAAAAGCACCCACCCCCCAATGTTAAGGGCATGTGGCCTGGTATGGTTCAGGAGCAGGGGGGCGCTCGCTCGTTCCCCCCTTTCCTAGCATAGCAGGCTGCATGGATTTTTTATTAAATTTCAGGGTGGGGGTTTTCCTCCAAATCCATATCAGCCCTGAAGGGTCTGGAATGGACTGGGGGGACCCCATGCCATTTTTTTTCTTTATTTTTTTAATAGCCAGGTCCCGGCAAGTCATTTAAAATGGGATTTGACCCTTGTTTTTCTGAAATGTAATTTTTGCTGCAGCATGTTTTATGCATGCTACAGATGCACTTTACAGGCACATTAAGGGGACCCCCCAGACACTATATTTAAAGGATATTTTCATTTTTATTGTTGCACTTTAGGCATAATTAAAATCATTGCTCCTTAAAAAAAAATGTTTTTAATTTTTTATTGATACATGTCCCTCAGGGCAGTACCCAGACCCCCATACCCCTTTTATGGCCAATTACTTGAATATAAGCCTTCAAAACTGGCACTTTTGATTTTTCCTGTTTGGCTCCCATACACTTTAATAAGGTTCGCCGTTTGGGTTAGAACTTTTCCCCTGTTCGGGAGTTCTGTATAATGTGTGTTGGTGGCGCTAAACTGAATATATGAAAAATATCAGATGACGGCAGATTATGATATTAAACCAATCATAGGGTGCAATAAATAGTGATCACTCAAATGAGACAGTGGTATAGGATAAAATAGATAAAATGCAAAGGCATAAATTAATGAAAAGATATGCTTTCATACATAATATTTATAAAAACCATATTAAAGTGACAAAGTGTCCATAAAGTGTGACAAGAATCCGGCGTGCTATATCCAAATAGTGAATCTTCAGATAAAATCGGTGACTCTCTGTGATGGGTATTCAATGTGATAAGAAGGGCTCCAACTTTGGTCAGTGTGGAGGCTTACCAGAATTCTGATGTAAGAGCGCCTTTGAGATCTATTAGGACCCTCCGGCCCGTGACGTCAGTGAGGAAAAAGGGGGGATCTCCTGCCTGGATCGCGTCACACAGCCTGGTCGTCCTCCACTGGTGGATCTGGTTCCTTTCCTGGTGTCCCTGGATTGCTCCTGGTTGGTTGGTTCCGGGATGGAATGGCCACGGTTCTCCTTAACGGGCTGGTGTCCACAAGTGCAGGGGGGGGGGGAGGTGGTGGGGAGTTGAGGAAGGGGGTGTGATGAAGGTCCTCGGGTATCACCGTCAGTTATGTAGAGAGAAAAAAAGGGTACTCGCCATAGTGTGAAATCCCACTGGTAAAGTGGTTTTATTGAGAAAATAACTGACAATAATTAAAAGCATAAATGTCCAACAAGCTTGTAGGAATAAAAAGTCCAGTATATAAAAACGCAGCAAACAATAAGTCAGAAGCGCCTTTCTGTAGTGTAGGGGTTATCACGTTCGCTTTACACGCGAAAGGTCCTCGGTTCGAAACCGGGCAGAAACAGTGCTTACCTTTAGGGCGCTTCTGACTTATTGTTTGCTGCGTTTTTATATACTGGACTTTTTATTCCTACACGCTTGTTGGACATTTGACCTCAACTGTCACCTTTTTATGCTCTACCCAATAGAAGCAAGGTTGGACATTTAGGGCGGTTGTCTACCCGGAAAAAAAAACAAAAAACTGCAAGACAATAGCATAATGAGCTAGTATGCCGCATACCAGCTCATTATGAAATACTTACCTTTAAACGAAGATCTGACCGGGCTGCTCGGTCCCCTCTGAGGGAGCGGGCATCTTCCCTTGGATCTTGCTTCTGGGTATGTGGCTCCGGCGCTGTGACTGGCTGGAGCCGCGACACGTCATTACCACGCATGCACTCGGGACCCGTCTTTCCGACAAGGTCCGGCCCTATTGCCGGGCCTTTGCCGGGACATACACGGCGCATGCGCCGTAATGCCACAGCTGATTAGAGGGGGAATATCTCCTAAACCGTACAGGTTTAGGAGATATTCATTTTACCTACAGGAAAGCCTTATTATAGGCTTATCTGTAGGTAAAAGTAAACAAATTGGGTAGACAACCGCTTTAAGCCTAGTACACATGGGCCGAATTTCAGGCGGCATTCTATTGAACTGGCCAACATTTGACCCATGTGTAGCCAGTTCGAGAGAAGCTTCCTCCGGCCAGGTTCTTTTGAAGGGACATGAATGAAAAAAGTCTGCCGATCTGCTCCTGATGAGCTCTCTCAGCCAATGAGAGCAGTGACTGGTGTGTTCTGGTGGGGGGGGGGGGGGGGGGTCGTCCTGTCAGAACACAATAGAACAGCAGAGGAGATCACTGTACTAACATTGCATAGTTAGTACTATGGCTCCAACCTGAACTGTCAGATGTTTTTGTTCAGCCAGTTGGGAACAAACAAAAAAAACTAGTAGTGTGTACAAGACTTTACCTTCTCTGGTAGAATTCTTAAGCTACAGGAGGTCATAAACAGCCTAAAAAAGTATAACATTAATTTCCAACTATGGAGCTACTTTGTTAGGGAACATAACCATCTAGCAGGCTTTCTTATTCCACTACATCACCATCTCCTCAATGCTCAGTAATAGCATATAAACACACGAAAGGAAAGATTTAATGCTTTCTGCTTAAATGCTATTTATTAAAACAAATCCAATTCCACTTACAGCGATCTCAACATAGGCACGTGTACCAAGCAACTGGCATCCTCAACCAAGGTCCCACATATATTATCTAGGTTGTTAGATCTATTAACCTGCTAGACCTGCTAATTGCAGTAAAAATTCAAACATTTAGCTTCCTTTCTGTGAACATTGATTCACTGTAGTCTGAGTCTTAAAAATACATGAAACATCTCAATGCCCTTCAGCTGCTAGAAGGTGCTGTGCATATAGAGGCTATATGAGATGCATCCCCATTAAAAAAATACCATGTACTGGAGATGCTGTGACTGTAAAACTTTCATTACTCCCTTTCCTTACTTCCTTAAAAAGTAGTCATATTTTATACCAGCAAATAATTACGCTGGTTGTCCAGTAGCAAAAAATTGGAGGGAGCAATGTCAAATCAAAAACTGGTATGTCAAACCAAAAACTTTTGGAGAGAGTGGAGTAGGATTGGAACCACTGTTTGTTTTTTACTGCTATTTTCATCTCTGTTATGCCTGGTACACACAGGGAGTTTTTTTTCGTTCAACCGAGTGGGCTGACCAAAATAAACTGACAGATTGCTGTACTAACACAAGCAAAAAATCAGCTGAAAAATAATAATTAAATGCAGAAGGAGAATAAAGAGTTAATTAAGGCTGATTAGCGTTAATTAAGGGATTAAACAAAGGAACAGTTAAAGCGGATTTCCACCCATAAATGGAACTTCCATGGATCGGATTCCTCCCACCCTCCAGTGCCACATTTGGCATTTTTCAGGGGGGAGCGGGGAGCGGATACCTTTCAAATCCAGGTTTCTGCTCCCACTTCTGGGGAAAGATCGCCGCACTCTGTGTGGCGAACTACGCAATTTACGCCCCCCCCCCCGCTGTCTTCTGGGAAACACACAGAGGTCCCAGAAGACTGCAGGGACCATTCAGAACGCTCAACGCGACTTACATATGCACAGTAGGAAACAGGCCGTGAAGCCGCGAGGCTTCACTTCCTGTTTCCCTTAGTAAGAATGTTGGCACCTGCACCCGGAGCTGAGGGGTCGGTTTCGGGTGCTGACAACGCGTGCTCCCCGGACAGGTAAGTGTCCTTGTATTAAAAGTCAGCAGCTACAGTATTTGTAGCTGCTGACTTTCAATTTTTTTTTTCCCAGGCAGAATTCTGCTTTAATTTAAAAAAAAATGTTTTTACGTGACAGGTTGCTTCAGGCTCCTTTCACATCTAAGTGTCCCGAATCATAGGCGGAATTGCTGCGATTCTGACAACGATCCCGACAAATCATGGAACACCCTTGCGATCCCCGTCACTTCCAAGGGCACCCAGATCACGGCACGATTTTGCTGCAATTGTCGCCCAACGAATCGCGATAAAATTGTGCAAACAGAATCGTGGTATGCCTGTCGCCCAAAAGAAGTTCTGAATCCGGAACGCCTAGATGTGAATGGAGCCTCAAACTGACTTCTGCAGATCAAAACAATGTTTCTTTTTATCTATCTGTTACAGCGGCTGAGCAATGTTGTTGATAAACATTGCCTGGCTGCTTTTTTTTTATTTTTTGACAGCTCCAAGTCCCGGGACTTAAGGCCCATACACACAGTCTTCCAACAGCCTGCTGCCGATAATCCGACCGTTAGTACGCATGATTCGACAGCCGATTTCCAATTGTCGTCCAACAGAAGTTGGCTGACAAGGCTAGAAAACTTTTGTTAACAAGGCATTGGCCGATTGTTGGATCGTGTGTACAGAAGTTGGACAACAAAAAGTTGGAAGTGCAAACATGCATGCTTGGAATCCAGGAAGGGTTCAGTTGTGTAAACCTGTGTTTGTAATATACAAATCTCATTCACCTGAACTTCCTCGTTATACGCTCATAACACGTCACCATTTTTGGCTTTGTTGACCGATTACTTGACTACCGTCAGTACGCTAGACACAACCACCAACAGCCAATTTGGATAAAAGTTGGACGTTCGGTTGGCCAACAATCTGCGCGTGTGTACGAGGCTTAAGTTTACACTTCAGTTGTCAACCGGGGAACCTCACTGACAGCTGAATGAGTCATTGGTAGTTAAGGAAGCGGCGGTCTGCTCCTTAACAACCGATAATTACTGGCTTTTTTTTTCATTTCAACTGTCAGTGGGGTAATCCCGCTGACAGCTAGAAGAACTGTGCCTGGAGGAATTGGTTTCAGGTATTAGAGCATTTTCACGAGTACCGATAGTATGCTTAGTATCTGCACCGATACTGATACACTGATACTGCAACCCTACTTGTAACCATTGGCTGCAAGCGTTGATCGGATGCTGGTTTTCCAGCATGCTCGTTTGATAAAAGACGCTTGTTTGGCCCGTGTGCACCGGCCTTGACATTTGGTTCACACCCATGCACATTTTAGTGCATTTTGCGCACTTAAAAACACAAAACGTGCCGGAAAAATGCATCAATAAAAAAGGTGTGGACTTAGCCTTAGAGATTTCCCTTCTCATTTTGTCCTGCTCATAACAGTTTTTTCAGAGAGCAAGTGAGAGAAAATCTGCAGTGGGGCACAGACAGAAATAAAAATCTGAATTATATTCTAGCCTTCTCCTACTCCACTAAAGAGTTTTTTTTATTCTTTTACTCCTTTTGTTTTGCTGTCGGAGAGATCCACACACACAAAGCTGATTGACTCAAAACCCACAAAAAGTACTGGAATCCCTGGACATTATCTTAAGAGAATTGATTATTTTTGAAAATCAACACATGTCTGCCAATAGAGGATATAAAAAATGAGTTCAAAAAAAGTGTTTAGAAAGGAGTTCTTCTTTAAACACGCTTCTTCGAACATTATAGCATGGTTTTTATCTTAAATCCTCAAATGCAGCGTGGCGGCATAAATCAGTACCCTGAAGGCCAATGGTAGCCTGATAGCAATAAATACTTTATTTGGCAGTGGAATGAGGATCTATATAATATTTTCCAGTTGACATAGCATAAATCAGTGTTAACTACCACTTCTGAAGTAGTGGGTGAGCCATCAATCTTCCTGAGGAAAAATTACTCAAGGTTGGTCTGTTTTTTTCTGCACTAATCTCCACTTAGGAGTTAGTTGGACTTTAATCAGTAGGATATATGGTCACGCAGCCTATATTTATGCCTATGGCAATTAGCATAGCTTAATTTGTGCTGCGTTTGCTTTACATTTTTTTTTCTTTTCTACATGTTGTTACTATTGCATGATTGCTTTCACTTCGACAAATAATTCTAGTCTGTATTGTATAATATTATTTATATTCAAAAATGAAACTGAAAATATTATCTATATTAAAAAATAAAAATGAAAACTCCACTCAGTAATATGCAGCATGATCAGATAATATAAACCCACACTTATATGCAGGGCTTTTTTTTCTCAGAAAATAGGTGCAGGTACTATTCCTTCACCCTAGTCTTTGCCACCTACCCACCTATGGGCACCATCCCTTGTCACTCTACCACAGTATATACAGGGCTGCCACTCTGCGCTGGATCACGTACCTAGCATGTGATCTTGCACTTCCGGGTAGGGGGCGTGAGCCACAACTGTGCTGTGATTTAAAACAGCACAAGCCGATCAGCGGGTGCCAGCCAATAGATGTCCACTGGCACCGCTGATCGTCAGTCAGAGACACAGAATGGAGCTCTGCCTATGTACAAGCAGAGTTGCATTCTGACAGGGGGAAAGTGATGTATTGTGTGTCCCTGCAAAACAGGGAATAAAATCTGTCACTTCCCTTAGTAAAAGCAGCAAACGAAGAAAACACAAACACTGGTTAGGCACACAGTTTAACCCTTTGATTGATGTAGATATTTAACTACTTCCCAGCCAATGTTATTAGTACAGTGACAGTGGATATGTTTAGCACTGATCACTGAATTAATGTCACTGGTTCCCACAAAGTGTCAGTTAATTTCAGTTAGTGTCAGACTGTCCGCCGCAATATCGCAGTCCTGCTATAAGTCGCTGATCACCACCATTACTAGTACATAAAAAAAAAAAAAATAAAAATTCCAGTATATATAGTATATCATAGTTTGTAGATGCAATAACTTTTGCACAAACCAATCAAACAATCTAACCAATGTACTGCTTCTTCTTCATTGTCCCTCAATAGGGGATTTTTTCCTTACTTGCAATTACCTATAAAATTGCTATAGTTTTATGCTTTGGCCTGCCCCCTCCTTTCTCTTGCACTTTACTATTGGCCTATCATTGTGATAGGCAACCTTACTAATTAATAGAAATGGGAAAATGGTTAGAAAGGATGAGCATGTGACTGACTATACTAGGTATTCCACTCTTTCCATAACAGAGTATTCTGGGTTTAAATACTTTCTGCTATAACACATTGGGGTTGATTTACTAAAGCTGGAGCAGCTCTGTATAGTAGCCAATCAGCTTCCAGGTTTTATTGCTAAAGCCTAATTAAAGAAGCTGAAGTTAGAAGCTGATTGGCTACCATGCACAGCTGGATTCTGAGTGCTCCAGTTTTAGTAAATCTGCCCCATACTGTAAGTACTTCCATTCTGATTTTTTAAAAGCATTTTTTTTAAATAAATAGTTAAAACAAACATCTATTTATTTGAATCTTTTATCGTTTATGAATGTACAATTTATATCCAAAAATTGTCAACAACAACAATCTACTTTTACTGATTCTGGAACTAACTAATAATTACATGCAATACAGATGCATTAAAATGTCAAATCTCCTTGCATCTTCTAAACGCTGTATTTGAATGTTTGTGGCCTTGCTGTAGCTCGCACTTAAGAAAAAAAAAAAAACAGTACTTGGTAGGTATTGCATATGTCTACTTGTTTCTTTTTATCCTAATTAGAGCTTCTCACTTAAATCTGTACCAATGAGATCAGAGAACAAAGTGTTCTAGAAAGTGCTTGTTCCAATTTCCTAAAATCTCTATTGATGAGGTGCATGGTAACTTTCCCATGGATGTCATCAATGAACCATGTGTTGGGTAAAGCCAGTAACCTGGCATGCTTAATTACATGTGAAACATCTTTCATGGGGTCAAGAACACAGGCGATTAAACACATCTGGAAGGAAACAGATCCCTTTAAAAACAGCCAACCCTAACAGAAGAAATATAAATCTTATCAGTTATCACCAAATTGAGGAAATGTACATCTTTATGTTTGTATTACATTAACAATTTTAACTAGGTTGTGTTCTGCAAAAACTAGTAAAGAAAGAACATGGAGAACACATGCGTATCCAAATATAAAAAAACATTATTATCAAAAATATGGATACTCCTTATCCATATAAATAACCCCCCCATTATAATTAAAACAGACAATGGTCTAAAATTTCTCCCGGGAGACTAATCATGCCATGGGGCATGCCTTCAGGGGGGAATACATATGTATTTCAATCCTCTATTTCCTGACAAATTGGCAGATATGTGGACTAATCTGCACACCAAGGCAATTTAACATTCCCCAGCTATGAGGGCTATGAAGTTCAATAAATGCATGGATCCATGTGACAACCCATAGTAGAAAGTCTGGCACACTTTCCCTTTGTCATTACAAAGAAGATTGTTTAACTAGAAGCATCTTGTATGTCAACCTTTGAACTGTAAATAATTGCAATATTGTATTGATGAGGAAAACATTTTATTTCAATATGCTGTTGTGCTTGTACTGCAATTGTTCACCAGCAAAGTCAAGAGGAGGACAAGCATCTGAAAACTTCTACATAAAATATATTTTCCACCAATGGATCAGAACTGGTGGGATGTACTGTCCATTTACTTTTGTGTTTCTCTTACTGTGAACCTCCAAAACAGGGTTTCTGATTCCACCTCCAATCCTGCCTTTTTATTCTGTATTAGGCACATAAAAAAAATATATATATAATATATATACAGGTGTGTTCATAAGTTTACATACCCTGGCAGAATTTATGATTTCTTGGCCATTTTTCAGTGAATATGAATGATAACACAAAAACATTTCTTTCACTCATGGTTAGTGCTTGGCTGAAGCCATTTATTATCAATCAACTGTTTTTACTCTTTTTAAATCATAATGACAACAGAAACTACCCAAATGACCCTTATCAAAAGTTTACATACCCTGGTCATTTTGGCCTGATAACATGCACACAAGTTGACACAAAGGGGTTTGAATGGCTATTAAAGGTAACCATCCTCACATGTGATCTGTTTGCTTGTAATTAGTGTGTATATATGAAAGGTCAATGAGTTTTTGGACTCCTGACAGACCCTTGCATCTTTCATCCAGTGCTGCACTGATGTTTCTGGATTCTGAGTCATGGGGAAAGCAAAAGAATTGTCAAAGGATCTGTGGGAATAGGTAGTTGAACTGTATACAACAAGAAAGGCATATAAAAAGATATCCAAGGAATTAAGAATGCCAATCATCAGTGTTCAAACTCTAATCAAGAAGTGGAAAATGAGGGGTTCTGTTGAAACCAAACCACGGTTAGGTGGACCAACTAAAACTTCAGCCACAACTGTCAGGAAAATTGCTCGGGATGCAAAGAAAAACCCACAAATAACTTTAGGTGAAATACAGGACTATTTGAAAACATGTGGTGTGGCTGTTTCAAGGTGCACAATAAGGAGGCACTTGAAGAAAGATGGGCTGCATGGTCGAGTCGCCAGAAGAAAGCCATTAGTATGCAAATGACACAAAGTATCCCACTCACAATACGCCAAACAGCACAGAGACAAGCCTCAAACCTTCTGGCACAAAGTCATTTGGAGTGATGAGACCAAAATTTTACTTAATTACGTGTATTGCCCCCTTTGACATCAATGACAGCTTGAAGTCTTTTGTGGTATTTGTGGATGAGGCTCTTTATCTTCTCAGATGGTAAAGCTGCCCATTCCTCTTGATAAAAAGCCCATTTTGGCTGAAATTTTAGTTGGTCTACCTGACCGTGGTTTGATTACATAAACACTAATTACTAGCAAACAGATCAAAGGTGAGGATGGTTACCTTTAATAACCATTCAAACGCCTTTGTGTCAACTTGTGTGCATGTTATCAGGCCAAAATCACCAGGGTAAGCGTTTGATCAGGGTCATTTGGGTAGTTTCTGTTGTCATTATGATTTAAAAAGAGTAAACACAGTTGATTGATAATGAATGGCTTCAGCCAGACACTAACCATGCGTGAAAAAGATGTTTTTGTGTTATCATTCATATTCTCTGAAAAATGGCAAAGAAATCATAAATTCTACCAGGGTATGTAAACTTATGAGCACAACTGTATATCCAATGAGTAGGATCTTTAAATAATATCCATAAATGAGTTGCAGCGGCCTCAATCCCGTGGTCCCCAAGAGATTTCAGACACTTGTAGATGACTCGATTCCTCAGCATATAATCAAAAACCTATAAGCCAGTTTTCATTCTGATCCTTTGATAATATGTAGTGTTGTGAAAATTGTTTAGCCACACACAGAATTTCCAGCAATTAAAATAGCAAGAGAGCACGTCCTTGTAAACATCACCATGCAAACCTTTGTTATTCACATTCTGTTATAACACATATGATTGCTACATTTACTAAACATTTACACAGCAATATTACTTTCCACTTATAGATGGCAGTGAATGTGAAACATAACATCACATTTATTGGCCCAAAAAAAACCACAGGAGATATGGCAGTGAACATGGAGGGGTTATGGGCAGCAGAAAAATGACAGATCTCTAATTTCATCCAATTAGGTAAAAAGCAGGGGTTTGATTTGCTTTTATTCTATTTAAAGTGGTTCTAAAGGCTAAGCATTTTTTTTACTTTAATGTCATTGGCTCCGGCTGCTGCCTGTCAAATCCCATGATGAGGGAGTGGGGCCAAGCCACACTGTCTGTGTCTATGGACACAGGCAGCACTACTTGGGATCAAGCCTGTAGGTGTGCCACAAAAGGAAGCAGCTATTCATGGTGGTACACTGAGAAGAGGAGGAGCCAGGAGAGCCAGGGGGGACCCAGGAAGATGAAGATCTGGGCCACTCTAAACAATTCCTTTGCAAGGAGTGGGTAAATATAAACCTGTTTGTTGTTGTTTTTTTAATTGGTGGGTGGTGGTTGGGTTTTTTTGGTGATGGTGGTGTTGGTGGAGTGTGGTGGTGGTGGGTGGTTGTTTTTATTTTCTAAGCAGAGTTCACAATCACTTTAGGAGTAGTCCTGAAGAGATATTATGTTCTAAGGAGACACATGGCTGAACTGAATTTGGAGGCAGAAACTAGGACCTTTATTTCAGGTAGTAAACCGTCAGCTGTTAGTTCAGTTATCAGTATTTTTCCCAAAATATTCACTTTATATCTGTTCACATTCCTATTGCTCTCCTTGTAGTACTTCATGACTTCTGGTTATGTCAACAGAACCAGGATCAATCACTGCCTAATTGAGGGGGAGCTGGAATGTGGCTTCAAAAAAAAAAAGGGTTTCAATTCTGCCTCTGTATTGCAGCCCATGGAGCATCAGCATCCCGGCAAGAAGAGTGTACATGAGGATGGCTATGCTTGAGCTTCAAGGAGACCCTGCAAGGCAGTGTGGTTACTCTATAGTTTGGAATAACTAAGAAACACATTTTGATGCCAGTTAGTGCTGCAAAAGAGATACTGGAAAACAAAGGGGGAAGTAACAAGAAATATATAACTGCATACACTCTATGTTTTACAAGGCGGGCTCAATTTTCCTATGATCATTAATTCCATCTAATGGCCATAATGGGGTATTTTCCTGAAATACCGCAATCAGGGTAATACCACATTATGGCCACTAGATGGAGCTGAAGATCATAAGTAATAAACATTTTAGAGAAAAAATGTGGCTATTCTTGATAACTGTGCAAATGCTTGTGACATTTTCACAACAATTGTTACTCAATATCTATCTATCTATCTATCTATCTATCTATCTATCTATCTATCTATCTATCTATCTATCTATCTATCTATCTATCTCTCTCTCAGTCTCTCTCTTTGGAAAAATAATCCGATTTTGAGCATAATCAGTGTTTCTTTCTTTCAGACTAATGCCCTGCTACTGCTTACAGTACAGTCTATAGAGCCGACTGTTTAAAGGAAACTCATATTTGAACTGTTTATCCAGGTGGTGATTTTTTTGACTTGCTTGGTATGGAGCCATCGCTTACAAATCCTTTCAACAGTAAAACACTGGACTTGCTGAACTATTAAACAGCCCTTAGAAATATGCCACATAGGCTGTAAAAACCTTCACCAAACGACAAATAGAAAAACAGAATATAAAGTGTTACCAACTTACTCCAAGTAGGTTATAAAAGTAAAATAACAGCTTGTAGTCTCATTTCTGCCCTTATAAACATTTTTTTCCACTTTAAGAAAGGAAATCTATAATTGAAACGAATAAAACCAATAAAATGGAAAACAAACAGCGCCTGTATGGTTTGCAAGCGTTCCATTGAAGGCATGCTTTTACAACGGTGTGATGCATTTAATAACAGTAATAATAATAATAAAATAATAATAATGATGATAACATAAGCATAATTATGCACTGATTATTTTATACATTATTCCCTCTGTTCTTGAGTATGGCTTGCCAGAGAACCCTGTGGCAGATGTACAAAACACATACGGTTACATTTGAAACCTTAATTTTTATTTTCTGTCCAAGGGAAAGCCATTTCATAAATTACTCTTCTATATAGTCCGACTTATCAACTTTTAAGATGAAACTAATGAGACCAAACAGTTTTACCAACAATGAAATGTAAATGGGGGGCTATAGAATGGAGACAATCTTTGCCTGATTGGGTTACTTTGAGTTGAATAAAACAACAGATCATGTCTTTATACAGTATCTCACAAAAGTGAGTACACCCCTCACATTTTTATAAGTATTTTATTATATCTTTTCATGTGACAACACTGAAGAAATGACACTTTGCTACATTGTAAAGCAGTGAGCGCACAGCTTGTATAATTCAACACACAGCCATTAATGTTTAAACCGCTGGCAACAAAAGTGAGTACACCCTTAAGTGAAAATGTCCAAATTGGGCCCAATTAGCCATTTTCCCTCCCTGGTGTCATGTGACTCATTAGTGTTACATGGTCTCAGATGTGAATGGGTAGCAGGTGTGTTAAATTTGGTGTTGTCGCTCTCACTCTCTTACTAGTCACTGGAAGTTCAACATGGCACCTCATGGCAAACAAACTCTCTGAGAATCTGAAAAAAAGAATTGTTGCTCTACATAAAGATGGCCTAGGCTATAAGAAGAATGCCAAGACCCTCAACCTGAATTGCAGCATGGTGGCCAAGACCATACAGCGGTTTAACAGGACAGGTTCCACTCAGAACAGGCCTCGTCATGGCCGACCGAAGAAGTTGAGTGCACATGCTCAGTGTCATATCCAGAGGTTGTCTTTGGGAAATAGACATATGAATGCTGCCAGCATTGCTGCAGAGGTTGAAGGGGTGGAGGGTCAGCATGTCAGTGATCAGACCATAAGCCGCACACTGCATCAAATTGGTCTGCGTGGCTGTTGTCCCAGAAGGAAGCCTCTTCTAAAGATGATGCACAAGAAAGCCCACAAACAGTTTGCTGAAGACAAGCAGACTAAGGACATGGATTCCTGGAACCATGCCCTGTGGTCTGATGAGACCAAGATAAACTTATTTGGTTCAGATGTTGTTGAGTGTGTGTGGTGGCAACCGGGAGGAGAACAAAGACAAGTGTTGCTTGCCTACAGTCAAGCATGATTGTGGCAGTGTCATGGCCTGGGGCTGCATGAGTGTTGCCGACACTGGGGAGCTACATTTCATTGAGGGAACCATGAATGCCAACATGTACTGTCACATACTGAAGCAGAGCATGATCCCCTCCCTTTGGAGACTGGGCCCCAGGGCAATATTCCAACATGATAGCAACCCCAAAAAAACCTCCAAGACAACCACTGCTTTGCTAAAATATCTTAGGGTAAAGGTGATTGACTGGCCAAGCATGTTAAACCCTATTGAGCATCTGTGGGGCATCCTCAAATGGAAGGTGAAGGATCGCAAGGCCTCTAACATCCACCAGCTCTGTGATGTCGTCATGGAGGAGTGGAAGAGGACTCCAGTGGCAGCCTGTGAAGCTCTGGTGAACTCCATGCCCAAGAGGGTTAATGCAGTGCTGGAAAATAATGGTGGCCACACAAAATATTGACACTTTGGGCCCAATTTTGTACATTTTCACTTAGGGGTGTACTCACTTTTGTTGCCAGCGGTTTAGACAGTAATGGCTGTGTGTTGAGTTATTTTGAGGGGACAGCAAATTTACACTGTTATACAAGCTGTACACTCACTACTTTACATTGTAGTAAAGTATCATTTCTTCAGTGTTGTCACTTGAAAAATAATAATAATATATTTACAAAAATGTGAGGGGTGTAATCATTTTGTGAGATACTCTATATACATGACCACCTCTGAGTAGGAAATCTTGTGATTTAATGTAGATGAGATAGTTTAGATAAAATTGTACTAGGGGTATCTGTATGTACTGTCCTCTTGTCCCCTCATGCCCCCTCTAGTCAAAGGCATAACTAGAACCTTCAGGGCCCCGGTGCAAGAAATTATGAAGGGCCCCCCTGACCCCTGGCCAGGGCCCTTCCCTCTTCCCATTGATCCTGGGGCCCTTTTTTACGGTTCCGCAGCGGGACCCTTTCACAAGTTCTGCAGCGGGCCACCGCTTTCTGCCATCTTCGGGCCTCCCCATGGTGGTGAAATGCCTGGGCCCCGTCACAATTGCAACCTTTGCAATCCTGAGAGTTCCCTCACTGGTGTCAGTAGTTTTTCATTTTCATTTTCATTTTATTATTTTTTTACCATTTCATTTTATTTCTTTTACAATATTATTTTTACAATTTTTTTTGGCTTTGATGAGATATTAGGGGTTTAAACAAACCTCAGCCCTCAATCTCCATCTGTGTAGCTTCAGCTGCCCAGAATGAATGGACAGGAATTTCTGTGTACCAAGCCCCCATTCATTCAGAAAGTATAGTAAAAACCATTTACTATGCTTCAGTTATGAATGAACCAATTGGTACCAATCACTGACTCTGTCCATGCAGAAAAGGAGGAGCCAGTAAATTACAAATTTACCGACCCGTTCCCATCTATCCATCATGACACATCTTCTACAGCAGCTGGCAGGAGTGAGGAGGGGGGGGGAAGACAGAGCTCTCTGGGGTGGCCAGGGAAGCACACAGGGACCCTGGGAACAGCTGAAGACAAGTAACCTGGATAGGAGGTGGCGGCGGGGGCAGCATATAGAAGAACCAATCTCCTCCATTAGGAGGAAAATTGAAGAGATTGGTTCCTCTAAATGCCGCCCCCGCCATCCCTCCTATTCAGGTGTACAAGCGAGGCACACAGACCCCCTTAAGCATGGGGCCCGGTTGCAATTGCAACCTCTTCAACCCCTGTAGTTATGCCCCTGCCTCTAGTGTAAACAGGAACACTCTAGCATTTATGTTTTTAATAAAATGGATCAAAATACACCATAACTATCTGACTGGCCTCTGATATTTATGGCCATGTTTACTGAGTTTTAGTTCCTTTGCATGCCCACTGTTCCATTCCTGTGCCTTAAAACCGTTCTCTTAGGACAAAGCCAGTATGAGGGAGATCTTTCCCATCATTCTGCCAACACACAGAGCGATAATTTTGATTAATGATGCTAATGCGCATGGGGAGATTAGGGTGTGCCCTGCTACATTTGGCACACACTGTGCACACACCTATGGTGCTATCTAACTTTGCACCAGTTTAGTAAACTGCAAGTTACAGTTACTCTAACTGATTATTCGGCTGATTACCTGTTCTGTAAAAATTGTTATTAACAGAAGTCATTGTGCAAACTGATGTGCAAAGGAATTTCTGTCATCCTGTCAGTATTTTTGGGTTGTCTACATCTTGTTTATATGGCAGAATGTATACTGGAGTGTAGAAAAAAAAAACCATCCTGCGTATGGCCACCTTTAAGCTGATATGGCTAAAGATATTTTATAATATTACGTAATAGAAACAAAGAAAATCAATTACAAGATTCCAGTGCTATTCCAAAAGTAAAACGATTCACAAGTATGTGATAATGTACATAATATGTACATAATATTAAAGGGCAACTACAATAATTTGGGGTCTTTTTTGTCCCTTTGTATCCTGACCTGGAGCAAATAACAACTATCTTTTTAATATTGAAGATCAAAGTGATTGCATGTAAAGCAGGGCGGCTTTTGTAATAAATACATGGGCAAGTAATCCACTCATTTAAAATAACCGTAGCAATGTACATTAAAAAAAAACATTGGCTCTGTACATAGTTTGTAATTATATCCTTTTATGAACACATCCATATTTGCTCATGCTCATTATATATGAAAGCTTTGCTTTTAGTCCTGTAGCGATGCATAACAGTTGTGTGTTGTAGTTTTTGACTCTTAGTACATATTTACCAGTCGACCTGAAAACACTCCTTTCTCTACCTTTACAGGACTGAACAATGTTTGCTTATCTGAATTGGATTATTCAGTGGAAAATCCAGACTATAGTAATATTTGATGTAAAAAAGACAGTTTTATATCCATAACCATTGCTGTTTTCTTTATTAAAATGCACCACACTTACTTGTCTGACTTTACATTTGCCACACTGCAAATAAAAGGTAAAAACACTATGTTATCAATGTATAAAACTCCTGCAAAATGTAAAGATGAATGTGGTTGTATCTGGGCACAGATTTCAGAGCTCAGGTGTAAGTAACTTACAGTGCACATGGGTTAGGAGTGCATAATACACAGAGTCCAGGGGTCAGGTGTATGTAAAGCACAGAGTTCAGGGGTCATGAGTAGGGATGGGCTCCCAGTTCGGGACGAATATATGTTCGACTTAAACATTGGGTGTTCGCCTGTTAGGTGAATCCCAAACATTATGGGGCATTCGCGAGAAATTCGAGCACCCCATAATGCATAGAAATCGCAGGGAAATGCCGCCCGATGATTGGCCAAAGCATGCACATGACCTGCCTGCTTTGGCCAATCACAGCGCACTCTGCTGTGAGAGCCATGATTGGCTTAGAGGCAGGGTGCCTTTGGCCAATCATGGCTCAGTGGTCTCAGTCCACACCCCACACTATATAAGGCCACTTGTACAGTGGCCGTATGTAGTGTGTGAACGTGCAATGGAGAGAGACATTAACATTGAGCAAGTTTAGCTAGTTTAGTTAGTGGCGTGTAGGCAGTGTGGTATATACAGGCAGTGAAATATATAGATCTAGTGTAGAGTATATACAGTCAGTGCAGGCAGTGTAAGAATATATATATATATATATATATATATATATATATATATATATCGCATAAAAATATCATATATATATATATATATATATATATATATATATATATATATCGCATAAAAATATCATATATATATATATATATATATATATATATATATATATATAT
>BLSH010427249.1:338568-358396 GCA_018402905.1 Glandirana rugosa | reverse complement strand
GGGACCTGGGACACGAAATGTATGAGGACTGGGGACCTGTGACACGTAATATATGAAGACTGATCCGTACCCGACTTGTGGGGTGGGGGGCTAAGCCAAGCGTGGACTTGAACGCTTGTCCGTTTTTTAAACACCTTTTTGTGTTCGGGATAATTTTAGTTACCCTGAACCTGTACTTTTTAGTTTTACGAATATACGTTCAATAACGGTATTTTTCACATACCCCTGGACCCAGGACGGGATCCCCTGTACATAGTTACGTTTTTTTGCCTTTTAACATATGAGTGGAAAGGCATTAAAAGGAAAGGACCACGTAGAAGTACCGTCGTATGTGTACATGTTGTGGGGGCGGAGCCACAACCCATGTGTATGCTGCCATGAAGATGCACCAGGAAAGGAAAATTACGGAAAGGTGAGTATACAATTTTCCGTTTTTTTGCATTGATACATGTCCCCTAGGGCAGGACCCAGGTCCCCATACACTTTTTATGGCAATAACTTGCATATAAGCATTTTGATTTTTCATGTCCAAGTCCCATTGATTTTAATAGGGCTTGTGTTTTTCCACAAATTTTTTGCCTGTTCGCAAGTTCAGGTGCGAACCGAATCGGGGGGTGGGGTGTTCAGCCCATGCCTAGTCAGAAGTATATAATGCACAGTGTCCAGGGGTCAGGAGTATGTAAAGCACAGGGTCCAGGGTTCAGGAGCATGTAAAGCACAGAATTCAGGGGTCATGATGAGTAAGTAACTCTAGAAAGTAGTGTATTTGGCATTGATATATTTATTAAATAGCGTGCCACCTGTTAAACCGTTGACTCCCTTGGCGATCACTTTTGAGATTGTGGCAGCTTTACACATTATTTACAAAAATGTTTCCATTTTTGCTATAGAGATGAGGCCCCAGAGTTGTCAACTAATCAATTTACAGCTTTTTGGTTTTCTTAGTTTAGGGTAGAAAAGTGAAGACCAGCACACAATTACTCAGTGACCATGCTTTATAACACTGAAGAGACCATGCTAGGGCTCTAAAAAATGGTAAAGCAAATAGCAGCTAGCACAATACCATAATATATAGTATAACAAATATCATAAAGCACAAGTGCAGAGCTAAAATACCATGACAAAAAAATTGTGCAATGCGATGCAAAATACAAAAATCAATGTGCATCACCCTACCTTGCATTAATATTGGACTTTCTAACTCTTCAATTTGATGTGCCCAGTGCTTGTCTCCACTACCAGGGGTGCTTAGATGGGAGTTGCGCAAGAGGCCACCCTCATAATCTTGGGCTCCACAGTAAGGTACTTAAAAACTCACTCTTCTTGTCCCTGGTAATGTAAGGTATTCTGGTCTGCCCGGCGCAGGAGCTTAAGATACTTGAAAATGGAGTTCCAGGACTCTGTAGCCAATTGCACAAGTGTTTAGGCTTTTCCTTATTAGCTTTTGCATTTCCAATGTTGGAAAAGGAAAGCCAGCCTGCCACCTAAGTAATTTGGGTTGGCATCTGCACAGTGCAAAACTTTTCACTGCACTGCTGGGTGGTCAGGGACACTTTTTTGCCTCTTCAAAATGGGGACTCTCAGCCGCAATTGGGGATGAATGGTAACAATACCCTATGTACTCCATGCAGCTCAGCTTTTATTTCAACCCTGTAAACCTACAGTCTGCACATACAGATACCCAAAAGATACAGAGAGCTCTATTAAGCTGATAGAGAACAAATCTTGCTTGGCTGTACTGTTGCTCACTCCCGGTGCTCCACTCTGCACCCTATTTTCCATTTCTAGTGATAAGCCCCCTTTTGGTGTATTATGGAGCTGAGAGTAGTAATAAAAGGTAGGACTTAGAACATGCCTGCCATGAGACATTTAACACCCAATGAGGGATCTGAAGGCTGTTTGTTTATCACATCTTTCAATCGTCAATGTACTATGCCATTTATTAAAAATAACCAAGGGCTTGTAATATATTCCCACTGCCAATTTCTGTTGTTTATCCAGAGCAGTGGTTTGCTTTAGGTCTATTAAGTAAATACAGTTTGCACTTCTCTTTCTTTCCTTAAAACCTTTTGACTGTATTTTATTTTTTTAAGTTAGCAAAGTCTAATTAATGTCACTAACTGCTGTGAATTGTAGAAGTAATTTATTTTGCTTTAAAATCTGAAAAATTCAGAAGATGTGTAATTTGCACCAACTGCAAAATGACAGTTTTTATGTAACTCAACGGAATAGAAAATGTATTATAAGCTTTAACTTGCATGACTTCAACCATTGGGAATGTATCCGATTTGTCACCTACAATTGTAACTTCTGTAACAACCAAGATGAGGTTTAATGTTTGAATTATGTTACACCAAGGAAAACTAAAGTTCTATGTAGGCTTAAGTATAGGCCTTTTCCTGAATTATTTTTGCCTTCATTTTTACAAAGAAAATATAGATAGGCTTCTCTTTCAGACAAGGATTTAGAAATGTATAAAAAGGTCTTTCATCACCTATATTGTTCTGCCATCTGTAGGCCGACATGAACATTGTGCCCTTACAAAGCAGCAGAGAAGTAATGTCAGATCTATGGCATTATACTTCCGAGATATCGAACAAAACAGCCTGGTTAATATATTTTTCTTCTATTATGTCAAAGAAGAATGCCGCAGATTTGAAAGTTTTAGTTAACCGCAAAATCTGCAAGATGTAATTTATTAAGAGAATGAAAATTACATATAAAGTACAAATGGCCGATGGAAAGTATATTTTCAAACATTCAGTTTACTGATTTATAACTCCATTCAACCTAAAACATTTTGACTTTAACTGGCTTAGGATTGCTCAGAAGAAAATGCAAATTGGTGTGTTCTAAGGACCATTCTTTGAAGCTCTAAATCCCCACTATGTTAATGTGTTCCCATACATGTAGCATGCCTAAATAACTTATTTTTAGATATTTCTTGCCTTTTTTTCTGTTTCTTTGTAGGAGGAGTATATATATGACCCTATGGGCAACTTCTATTGCTTTGAAATGTTGGCAATGTTGAGGTAAGGGACTGACTGGGGGACACAACTCAGAGACAGTGCATGAAAGTGATACTTAAGAAAAGGTTTTTAATTTTCTTACAATAACAAAGATGTCATATTTACCTGCTCTATGAACATTGATCATTGGTGCAAAAAAATGTAATTGCTGGTGTGTCCCAGGAAATCTCAAAGCAATAGATAAAATGGATTAAAAGCTCTATAGACTAGTCCACAGTCCAAAAAGCCCATAGGTGGGCTCACTTTGGTGGAAGCTCAGTGTACAAGCAAGAAGCAACTTGGAGAGAGCGCAAGAGCCATACTAAATGTAGCGTATATGGAGTATATTGTCAATAAATTTTTTTATGACAATAAATTCCATATACATTACCCTTAGTATGGCGCTTTTGCTCTCTCCCCTATTTACTGCTCTATGCAATTGTTCTCCACAGAGCAGCCCCAATTCTCCTCTTCTTAGTTCCCCCGCCAACGCTCCTGGCCCCTTCTCCCTGCTTAGTGCACCCATAGCAAGGCGATGCAGTAACAAACCTTAAGCCTATAGAACTACTTTAAGATACACAATATATTTGCACGATTACCATATCCTGAAATTTGCACAATTCCCCCATCAAGAAATTTGCACAATTCCCGCATCAACACAGACAGTTCTGACACAGGAATCTGCTCCCTGCGGGGCGAAGACAGTAATTATTTATAGCAGCTATAGCAGCTGCTAGTGATAATTGTAAGACAATCCAGCAGACTGATTGTACCCAAGTTCAGTAGTGGCTGGTGGTATATTTTCTTGCAAACAATGCACTCACAGTCACCCCCCCAGTCGGTCACCAGGTCATCCGCAACTCCCACCACCCCTCCGGTCAGTCGGGTGGGTCACCGGTCCCACACTTACCCCATCTAGGTTGTGGTGGCTTCCCCTCCTCCCCTGTATTATGCCGTGCATCTCCTCCCTCCTCTCCTCCATGCGCCATGCGTCTCCTCCCTCCTCCTCCTAGGTGGCCAATCAGATCGTCTCTCCTTTTGGCCAATTAATTGACGGGTCTCAGGACCCACTTCCTGATTGGCCGGGAGGAGAATCAGGAAGACAATAGCGAATATTCATTCGCTATATCCACACACCTTTTTTTGAAGCCTATTGGATCCTCTAGCTCTAATCATGTGCTTCAAAAAAATAAAACCCCCATTGGAATCCTTGCGTCCAGCGCCCCGCATGTAGATTAGGGGTCAGACGCATGGATAGGGGGGCTGGTACCCCTGCATCCTGCATTACGGGCCGCCACTGCCCAAGTTTATCGATCAATCGATTTGGTACATTCAGCCTGCCCATTAACAGCTTAAATCTTTGCCAGTTCCTGCTGAACTGGCCGAGATTCAAACTGTATATGGCCAGCCTAATACAAAGCTTTGACTTGCGAGTGTTCCCTGATTTCAATAAGATGTTATCTTTTTAAGTGAATCATATAATGGTGAATTCAGTTTAAGAATCACCAGTATTGCAGTTTTAAATGCGGCAATAATGTGCAGTGTCCAGACAGTAAGCAGTGTTGGCTAATCAGAAACAGCAGCATGGACGTAAAAACCAAACCTGCTTCCTAGTTTGTTTCATATATTTAATAGCACTTTGACATAACAGCGTGTGTGACCAAATCACATTTATCATTGAAAAAATAATATTAGTCTTGGGGTCTGTCCTTGGAATCAATGTCCAGTATTACTTTTTCTATTAGTACAACTCCTTTAAAAATAACAGAATTCTTGACAACATAAAACAGACAGCCTTACGCCATCAAGTATAACAGCAAAATCAAATAATTTGTTGTAACTGGAAAGTCACTGTGCACATTCAGTCTGGATAAAGGTGCTAAAAGTAACACTGCTATTACAATTTGTGGAGCGAGCAATATGATCCGTTCCTTTTATTTTCTCTGGCTCCACACGTGACAGTCTCTGACATGTTCAGATTCATGACAGGTCCAGCTGTTAAATCAGTGTAAACATTATTTCAGAGTTTTCAAACAGGACAGATCCAGTATCGTGTGAAGTGAAGCAAGGGATGTTTTATGGGTACCACCTCTCCCTGTGTGCAACATCTGAAGCATAAGTCAGAATCATGTCTGAAATATTATTTCATACTTATGATGGAAAAAAACATGTTAGTATGGGGTTTGGCAACTTTAAGGGGGGCAGACTTAACTGGTATTGGCAGTGATAAAACTTGCACTAGACAGGGACACCCAGGAGCAGCCCCAGCAAGATTGTTCTGCACTTTTTTTTCAGAAAGCCACCAAACAAACACAAATTTCAATACAGGAGGGCTTTATACAGTAAGTCCACAGCATTAAAACAAAACTAAATATCAGCTCATCTGAGCCACCAACTTAACACAGGTCAGTTCCTGGCTAAGAGGTTGTACCTTAATGGGTTCCTCAGAACAAGCATATAATATTTGTGCTTTTTTGTGTTCTGCCAGCACTCAGACTTTTCACCCAGCAGCATGTTCCCACAGAAAAGACAACAAAAGTCCTGAACATCAGTCAACTCACATATATACAGACCTGTGGACAACTGAGACTAATAATAATATCTGACTTCCAAGCAAGGTGTGGCCCTAGCAGTAGATGATTTATCAAAACTAAGATCTGCAAAGCCTCTGGACCCCAGAAACTAGAAAAGAACCAAGAAAACAAAAACAAAACAGTTTTCTGCCCAATCAGTCAAAAACCCAGGAACCCTTCACCATGTGCAAGTGAGAAAACTAGGTGACACATACACACTAGACAAAGCTCATAATTCTGATAGATGGTAGAATATTAAACAAATATATTCAATTTTGAGCAGTGGTGGCCCATCCAATGGGGCGCAGGGACGCCACCCCCGTAATCCATGCGCCCGGCCCCTAATCTACATGCATGGATTTCAAATGGGTTTTTTTGAAGCACAAGATTAGAGCCTGAGGCTCTAATTGGCTTCAAAAAAGGGTGGGCTTGGGGGGAGAGCACTGCGTCCTGAGCCCAACCAGTTGTGTGACAATAGCAAATCAAAATTCACTATTGTCATACTGATTCTCCTTCTGGCCAATCAGGAAGCAGGTCCTGAGGACTCCCAGCCAATTGGGTCTCAGGACCCATTTGCTGTTCGGTCGGGAGGACAAGCAACAGCCCTGGAGTGAGGAGCAGCAGCCCTACCCTGGATCCTTGTCATCTGCCTCCTAAAGAAAGGATACCTCTGTCTGTCGGTCTTCCAGTAAGGGGGGGGTGATCGCCGCCTTGGGGGATTGCAGTCTTCCCATCCATCTCCCATGGGCTAATTTGTGTCTAATTGTGGCTAAGTTACATCAGAGAGGGTTAAGACTGGGATTACCAGGATGTCTAGTGTGAAAATTAGTGTAAATGTTACAGGAATGTGCTAAATTTATAGGGAGGGTTCATGTTACAGGGAGGATTAGGGCTCCAGGGAGAGGTAATGTTTTTGCTACAGGTTCGGTTAGGTATAATTATAGAGAGGGTTAGGATTGAGGTTACTGGTAGGGCTAGTGTGAGAATTAGTGTAAAGATTATAGGGAGGGTTAGTGATACAGGTAGGGTTTGAGTTACAGGAGTTAGGGCTGAGGTTACAGGGAGGGCAATTGTGAGAAATAATGTAAGCATTATAGGGAAGATTAGTGCTAATTTACAGGGTGGGTTAGTTTTACAAGAAGGGGTTAAAATTAAAGAGATGGTTAGCATTAGGTTAAAGGTATTCATCTGAGCAGTCATATACATAACAATATTTTGGGCCAATTTTAACCAACTACAATGATTTTTGATTACTTTTTATTTTTATTAGCTATATATTTCTAAACAGATGTTTACATAATTATTTTTATAATCCACAGTATTTTTATTTTTTTCTACAAACTTCACATACCAATTAAGTTTTTAAAATGTTAAAACTCACTAATGAAACCAAACCTTTTGGCAATTTTAAACAAAGAGTAAACTTTCTCTCTAGACAGAAAAACCTCCTATGTATCAGACTTCCTGATTTCTGGCCTAAGCCATGCCCAACTGCTATCTTCTCTCATATTGCACCTCAATGGTCATCAGACGCAATCAATTATGGGCAGGGTTTAGGCAGGTGGGTGGGGCTTGACCCAGAAATTAGGTAATGAATACTCAAGTAAAAAAGTGAGAGGTTCACAGAAATTAGCTATTATACAGGCTAATAAAGATAATATTAAAGAGAAACGAAAGTCTTCCTTTTTAATTGTACTTACAGGTAAGCCTATATTGATGCATTTTGGCATCCAGCCACTAGATGGAACCTCTTTAGTATCCATATGTGGCGATTCACAGACCACTTGCTTATATAGTGTTAAATATCACTTCCAACTTAACACACATTCCTCTTTATTTAATGTCCACATCATCACATGGGCTCATTGTATGTATTAAATTGACATTGGGACCCTTACGAGCTGATCCCCGCCCATATATCCAATTGGTTGACACACAGAGCAGTATTGTATTTAAATAGGAAGAAACATGTGCAACCCCATGACCCCTGATGATGTCAACGTGCTGTTGACGAAATGCTGCGTCGGGTGGCAGGCAGTGGCACGCATCATTTCCGCTCTAAGGAACGCAGGTGGAGCACAATCGGCATCCCCTGCTTCCTTATTCAGCTTACAGGCTGATAGTTTTAGCCTCATGTTGCTTGTTTTATTCTCCATATGGACCTATTGTATAGCATTCCATGAATTTTAAATAAACTTTCAATGACTACTTCACGATCGGAGCACCCTCCTTTTTCTCCCCTGTCTCCCTTCTGAATCTGCAACCCCGCACTTCCATCGGTGGAAACGGTCCCTCGATGGGCAGTGGTGACTAAGAGGCAGATATCTGCAGGACGGCTCCGACTAAGGCATGTTTGACCTCTGTGATGGGGTCACAACTTTCCGGTAAGTGCGGGGTATCACCAGTGCCTGGTGAAGGGTTTGCCACTGAAGATTAACTTTTTGAACTGTTTGAACTGTACCTGATCAGCAAGTGATCCAGTGGCAGAGCTTGTTTTGCAACACCCACTTCATTTAGCACGCAGCACTTTACGGGCTGTTATTTTTATAATAATTTTTTACGTTTATTTATACATGATTGTCTATGAGCGCGGCCTTATTTGATTGTTTACTGTTACAAGGTTATCCTGTTACACCAGCAGCTCACAAACCTATCACTTCCATAGTGCGGGTAATATTGGTTGCTGATTTCAGCTCCAATTGGTATTTTGAGTAAAAGCCTATATTAAGGCTTACCTGTAGGTACTGTAAATATCTCCTAAACTTGCACCACTTAGGAGATATTTACTATATAAGCCAACGCTGACTTCATTGGCACATGCGCTCTGAAGAAACAGCCACCGGTACCGTTTCTTTAGGCCCCTGTGCCATAAACGGTGATTCCTGCGCTCATGCATCATTGTGGCTCCGGCCAATCACAGCGCCGGAGCCTGTGAACCCGGAAGAAACTGCGGGGAAAATGTCACCCGTCTCAGTGGTGTGCGGGCACCACTGAGAGAGCTTTGTTCTAAGGTAAGTATTTCACAATGAGCTAGTATACGATGCATACTAGCTCAATATGCCTTGGTCTTACAGGTTGTTTTTTGGGGGGTTTTACAACTGCTTTAACATTAGTAATAATAAAAAAAATCTATATATATATATATATATATATCTATATATATTGCCCCTTTACATAAACAGAGTCCAAAATATCAAATTATGTTCACATCTACATACATAACTGTTTGCTGTTACACCAGCATAGATGACATTTTTGTCACACAGCCAGCAGCTTTTGACATTGAGCTAATTGTTCTTATTCGCATATTATCTGACAATAAAAGTATTGTTCAATGCTATGTTTATAAAACACATTAATGAATGAAGTAAGTATGAGCTCACCTTGGCCTTGGGCTAAAGAAATTTTCATTGCCAAAATGTCCTTGTAAATCAATGAAAAAACATTCTGGACATCTGCCATAACCGTATGATTCCTATAAATACTTATATATACTTTTATTTACTGACTAGTGCTTGGAAAGTTTAATTAACCTGTAATTTATGTAACGCACAAAATTATTAACACAAATTATTAAGATATATTTTAAAGCAATGCACCACTTTATAAAACTTTTGCATTGAAGTTGTGCATATTGAGAAGTTACTTTGCAGTTTACATGCTTAGGATATGTCAACATTTAATCAAATTAGTAAAACATTCTGTTTGAAACACAGCCCCCAGCTATCTTACATTTAAACAGGCTTTCTTGAATTTGTTTAATGTTGTTAATGCTTTTAGTCTAGATTTTATATCTTATTTATTAACTGAATATTAAACATTTGCCTTGTAAATCATGGTTTTCAACTTGTAAACTTGATTAATTTATTAAAGTAAAACTGTTAATGTGGAGTTTATGTTTTGGTTTTATTCATGAAGTCAAATTTTTTTGTTTGTTAATAGTCAAAGTTAAAATCCAGGCAGACAGCTAAATGTAGATTTGAACTACTTATGTGGGAATTGTTTTACTTGTTAAAGGATATGAAATTCTCTGCAGCCAGTTCTGCAATCCAGACACCCCTACCAGAAAGCACAGCAGGTTTACAACTTCCACTGCAGCCACAGTGCTACAGCAAACCAAGCCCCCACCCCTGCTGATAGAAAAGGGAAAGACACAGAATACTAGTCACTCTGCTGTCTACTCATGTCAACGTGTTTACTGCTAGCACATGTGCACTGCTACAAAGCTTGCATGCTGTCATATAGGGCCATTTAAAAGCCTCATACTGTATGCAGACAGTTTCATGTACTTAGGTGCATACAAAACATTTTTTAAATGAATACTGAGCTATATTAATTTGTGTTGTTTATATGTTTAGACCAGAAGTGGTCTTCTTGGTCAACACACGACTTTTGCAAAATATCTGCTATGGTCTACTCCTGCTATGAGGTACACCTACAGGGAGGTGTATACCAGTCTAATATTAATACATTCAAAGCATAACTCCATGGAATTTTCTTTCTCACATGCAGTGGGGCTGTGCCCACACTGTATGGGTTAAATGTTCATTTTGTTTAGGGGCACACTGAAAGGCTATACAGTAAAACCTTGGATTGAGAGGAACTGGGCCTGAGAGTGTTTTGCAAATCAAGCAAAATTTTTTTTATAAATCTTGACTTGATATACAAGCGATGTCTTGATATAGGAGTAGCGTCATGTAACAACTGAGTATAAAAGAGAAGAGAGGTGCCTCTAAGTGTAGCAATATGGTTACAGTTAATGAAGGTACAACATTTAGCAACTCACATAGTTGACGATTGAAACAGGCACATCTAAGTATGTAGGCATCCGGGGTAAAGCTGTCCACATAGACCATCCTCCGCACCGCCATTGACATCATCCCTTCCACGCTGCGCTCCACGAGCACTTCAAGCCTCACTTTCAGATTGCTCTACTGCAGGATAGTCTTCCCGGTCATGATTGCAGACTGAAAGCGGTGAGAGCTGGCGATGTGGATGACGGTCTATGTGAACAGCTTTACCCCGGATGCGTGCATACTTAGATGTGCCTGTTTTAATCATGAGCTATTTGAGTTTCTAAATGTTCATTAACCACTTGCTTACTGGGAACTTATACCCCCCTCCTGCCCAGGCCAATTTTCAGCTTTCAGCGCTCTCACTCTTTGAATGACAATTGCACGGTCATGCTTGGGCACTGATAGGTGGCACAGGTGGGCACAGATGAGGTGGCACTGGTGGGCACTGATGGGTTTCACTGATGGGGACACTGAGGGGTGGCATGGATGGGTGGCACGGGCGGGTGGCACTGATGGGCGGCACTGAAGGACACTGATGGGCTGATCAGCCCCTTACACAGATCTGTGATCAGCCGAGTCTTGACTCAGTGATCACAGAGAGCGGCACGTGCGCCCCGCAGGTTTCCTGAATGAATTATGCTCGCAATCCAAGGTTTTACTGTATTTACCTGATCCTTCAATCCTCCGGAAAACCATGCTCCCCCATCCATCGGTGGACTGTTCCTGCTGTCCCCACGTCCAGAGGAACAGTCCATTCACAAGATCGCCAGTGTGTGGGAGGTAGGGTAGGAGCGTCAGGCACCAGTCTTGTGCTTGGAGCACCGGCGGATTAGGTAAGTATATCTCCACTCTGAATCCCCTAGACAAAAACGAGCAGTTAACCCATGCAGTGTACTTCTTTATAGTAATGATTTAATTTCATAACAGTTCTCCTAGATATTCATTTTACTTTTATTTAAATAACTTGTACTTGAAGATGCATAGGAGACAAACAAAAATCGGGTGTAGCTCCGCATAGAAACCAATCAGCTTCCATGTTTTTGTAAAAGCTTAATTGAACAAGCTGAAGTTAAGAGCTGATTGGCTACCATGCACGGCTGCACCAGAGTTTGCACTCTCCAGTTTTAGTAAATCAACCCCATAAATATTTCATTTCGTGATTGGGTGCACAAAACATGGATTGGATAACATAGTTTAATCCATTGTATGCCTTGTATCCTGTCCAAAAGGGAATGCCCAACATAGCCAAGAGCTCAGGCTGTATTGCCAAATTACACTTTCTGCCTACTTTTGGTGCAATACTATTCGGGACACTCATTAGCATTCAGGGTTCAGGTGAAAGAATGCTTATGAACTGTCTCAATAAATCAGCGCAAGGAGCAAGGATGGTTTACAAAAGGCAAGCTTCAGCAACCAATCAAGTTTATAGTTACTGAAGCCAAATCATTTCTTATCAGTAGTTATGGGTTACTGCATAGGTGTGTGCAGCCCATTGTATTAGGGTACGCACTCCAAAGCTCAAACACACATGCCTTTCCCTGCAGCCTCAGCTGCACGGGACAGTGAAAGAATGGGAAGTGCTCTGTGATTAACGGATTCCTGTTCATTCACAAACTAATGCATAGTAAACACAGTTTACTATGCTTTTGTTATGATTGAACACAGTGAGTGAGTGTGTTCAATGTGTTCATTTAGAAAAGGAAGGGGTTGGTAAATAATATAATTATTAGCCCACCCTCTCCCCCTTTCCCCAACTCCATCCTGAAGTGGGGGGGGGTGAGGAGAGGAAAGGAGGGATGCCAGCAGCACTGCAGTTAAGAGGAAGCCCGGGCAGTAGGGGGAATCGGCCCCGCTCAGACCTATTTCACACTGGGGCACCAGGCGTTAGCAGAAAAGCCCCGCTAGTTTTAATGGAGCTTTACTGTCATTTTAGCAATGGTTTTCCGTCGCTAGCGGGGGGCTTTTGACCCCCAAGAAGGGGTTAACAAGGGGCTAAAAGCACCCATGTTGCGGCACTTCCGAAGCTCTTGCCAGGCACTTCATAAGCGCTGCCCATGCTTTCCAATGGGCAGGGTGGGGCATTCCAATGGGCAGGGTGGTTTAGGAGTGGTGTATACAGCACTCCCAAACTGCCCCAAAGGGGCACTCCGGCTTTCACACTGGGGAGTATTGAGAGGCAGTTTTCAGGCACTTTACAGGCGCAATTTTTAGCGGCTAAAATGCCTGAAAACTGCCTCAGTGTGAAAGGGGTTTTAGAGTGATTAGGCTATGCCCAGGCACACCTGGCACAGTCCCTGCGCATGCCTATGGATTACTGCACTTACACTTACAAATATATCTGCTAACATATCTATAACTCCTTTTAAACTGCAATCCCAATCTTCAAAAAAGCCACAGTCTGCTAAATATAACCTTAAAACCCTTCATCCATTAATAAATAGGTCTTAAAGTATTTATCCTGGCTGACATTCGCAATAAAAAACATATTATAATTTTTGGCACGGATGAATGTAATAGTTACTGCACACGACTATTAAAGAGATGACGGGGGCTAATTAACACACAGCTTTTTAATGCATTAAAACAATGCCACAGTAACGCAGCTTCTGAAACGCGGGTTGCCAAGGCAACATGGGCTGGACAAGGATTCCCGCCTTTTCAAAAAACGTTTGATGGCTCTAATGCTGCTATAGATGTTAAACACAAAGAAAGCCGAACGCTCGCAACACTTGAAGCTTGTCAGTCCCCAAATATATATCAAAGGATTTTCTTGTCAAGACAGGTTAAACTTATAGCAATGATCTCAAGAGGAGGAAAAAAATAAAGCAAGCCATGTGGGAACCGATATCTAAGGTTTGCCTGGGCACCTGCCTCATCATTTTCATATTTCTTTAACACTTCATAGAGAAGGAGACTCTGAGAAATAGCAGACATTCCTCTGAGTATATATGATGAAGGACTCTGAAATATGAGAATCCCAGCACAATGGCATCATTGCTTCTGGTTTGTCCCAAACAAAACCTTCAAAACGTGAAATTCTCTTTTTTTTTAAAATAAAGGCCCATAAATTGTTCGGCCTCCACTGAAACGAGCTTTGTGGAAAATACGAGTTAACAGTCATTAAAAATGCATTAACATGAAGGTGCTACACGAAACGAAACAGTGTACCAAGAGACAACAAACACTGCTATTAAAGGGAATGAGATTTTCACACAACAAACATTGTATAGGAGAATGTAATGCTTCGGCTTATGTGCTTCTCTTTCCTTGCTTGTTAAAATGTGCATCGCCGCGGGGACTTTTAAACAACATTTGCATGAAAATAAAGTCCCTAATAACAAAGTCAGGCTGAACAGAATGGCAGCTCTGTATCTAGGAATCAGATGTATATTACGGTGTACAGTAAAGGTAGTAAAGATGCTGAAAGCAGCATAGTTGTGCTTATGTTTCAGTTCTATAGAACACAATTATCTATCAGCAAGGCCCGAGTATCAGAACGGCGTACAGTTGCCACCTCATGCCTTTAAACCCCAACACATATTAATTACAGGCAGTCCCCTAGTTACAAACATCCGACTTACAAACAGAAGTAGACAACAGGAAGTGACAAGAAATCTACCCCCAGGAAGGGAAATTCACTCCTGTAAGAGTTACTATGGGAAAAAGATGTCTCCACTGAAGTTTTATCACCAAGGTTTGTTAAATTGGGCCAAAACCTATACTGCTACATATCTTTGGTAAAAATAACCCAAATAAGTGTATATTATTTGGTCTGTGTGAAAGTTATAGAGTCTACAAGCTATGGTGCCAATCATTGAAAATTGATCACACCTGATGTACTGATGGCGTTTCTCATTTCTTGAGGCCCTGAAATGTCAGGAAAGTATAAATACCCCCCAAATTACCCCATTTTGAAAAATAGACATTCCAAGGTATTTAGTAAGAGGCATGGCAAGTTTTTTGAAGTTGTACTTTTTTCCCACAATTCTTGGGAAAATTAAGAAATTATTATTTATTTATTTTTTTTTTTGCACAAAATTGTCATAACAAGTTATTTCTCACACACAGCATATGCATACTTCCAATTACACCCCAAAATACATTCTGCTACTCTCCCCGAGTATGGCGATACCACATGTGTGAGACTTTTTCACAGCCTGACCACATAGAGACGTCCAACATGCAGGGAGCACCGTCATGCATTTTAGGAGCAGAATTTTTCACATCTAATTTCCTAACGACCTATTACACTTTTGAAGGCCCTGGAGCACCAGGACAATGGAATTACCCACAAAATGACCCCATTTTGGAAAGCAAACACCCCAACATACAATCTATAAGGCATTATGAGTCTTTTGAAAAAGTCTTCGAAAAACGTGGAAAGAAAATGAAAACGCTTTTATTTTTACACAAAGTGGTCAATTTATAAGATATTTCTAACACATAGCATGCACATAGCAAAAATTACCCCCCAAAATATATTCTGTTACTCGTCCCGAATATGGCGATACCATATGTGTGAGACTTTTTCACACCTTGGCCACATACAGAGGCCGAACATGCAGGGGGCACCGTCAGGCGTTCTAGGAGCATAAATTACACATAAAATTTCATTCATACCCATCACACTTTTGAATGCCCCGTAGCACCAGGACAGTGGAATTACCCCCAAAATGACCCCATTTTGGAAAGCAAACACCTGAGGCATATTCTATGAGGCATGGTCTGCAGATAGGTATTCGGGTACTTTGATGGGCTGCAGATAGGTACTCAGGTATTCTGATGGGCTGCAGATAGGTACTTGGGTACTTTGATGGGCTGGAGACAGGTACTCGGGTAATCTGATGGATTGGTAAAAGTTACTTGGGTACTCTGATGGGCTGCAGATAGGTACTTGGTTACTCAAATGGGTTGGTGACATGTACTCGGGTAATCTAAAGGGCAGGTGACAGGTACTCGGGTACTCTGATGGGCTGGTGACAGGTACTCGGGTACTTTGATGGACAGGTGACAGGTACTCGGGTACTTTGATGGACAGGAGACAGGTACTCGGGTACTTTGGTGGACAAGTGACAGGTACTCTGATGGGCTGTGACAGGTACTTTGATGGGGTGGTGACAGGTACTTTGATGGGGTGGTGACAGGTCCTCTTTATTGGGGGGGTGATCAGTGTGCTTGATGTACAGTAGGCGGTAACAAGCTGTTACTGCAATCTCCCTGTCACACACGATCTGTGTGTGACAGGGAGAACCGCGGTAACAGCTCGATACCGCGGTTTGTTTACATCACATGACCGGCTGTGATTGGCACAGCTGGTCACGTGGTAAAGAGCCAATTCTATTGGCTCTTTACACTGAAAAGAGCTGGGCTTTGTCCGAGGGACAAGGCTCAGCCCCGATCGCCGCGCATGAGCGGCGTGCACGTGGAGATGGGTAGTGACCGGCTGTGATTGGACACAGCCGGTCACGTGGTAAAGAGCCAATTTTATTGGCTCTTTACCCTGATCGGGGGGGACACGACCCCCTGGCAGACGATCGATCCGTGATCGCCGCTCTGAGGGGCCCGCAGTAGTGGCGAGAAGTGGCTGACGTCAGCCCGGATCGACGAGAGGTTCCTGCTGACGACATTTCACAATGACTCGGTAAGGAACAGGTTAAAAGTGCACCGCAGCCACCCCGTACATGTGTGGACCGGCTCCACTGAAAGCAGGTCTGTTTCACATGTTATGTGAATTGGATGTGGTTAAAAATGCACCCAATTTGCAGATACGTGAAACGAGCCTTAGACAAAACATAGCAGTTTTGTGTTGCAGTTGTGTGATCATTTGTCATATTTGTACAGCAATGTTTTTTAAAACAGACTCATGCAACCGTGTGTCCAAAAAATGTAATGTTATCTCCAAATGCCTGTAAATGCAGAAATAAATACCGCTTTTGAGGGCAGGGAATAAAACATTTTGATAATAGCATATTGACTGACCACATTAAAGTAATTGTAAAGTCTGTTCTGTTTTTAAAAAAAAAAAATAACAGACATTTAATACATGCTCTGTGCAATGGCTATGCACAGAGCAGCACCAATCCACCTTTTCTTGGGCCCCCCACCTGATCTCCTGGCTCCTCCTCCACCGAGTGCCCCCATAGCAAGCTGCTTGCTATGGGGGCACTCATTAGTGCTTGCTCTGTGTGTTCATAAGACACCCAGACCAGGGCTTGGCCCCACCCCTGCTGCCTTGTCACTAACTGTGATTGACAGTAGCAGGAGCTCTCTACTGTATCTGGGCCAATGAGGAGGGAGAGATCCAAGAGAGCCTCTGCTCTCGTTCGCATTGCTGGAGCAAGATCGGGCTCAGGTGTGTATTTAGGGGGGCTGGGGGGGGGCTCTGTCTGCATGCAGAATGCAGTATGGTAAAATAAAAACCTTCTGCCTTTACAACCACTTTAACCACTTCAGCTCTGAAAGATTTACCCCCCTTCCTGACCTGTCCATTTTTTGTGATATGGCACTGCGTTGCTTTACCTGACAATTGCGCAGCTGTGCAACACTGTACCCAAATAAAATGTTTGTCCTTTTTTCACACAAATAGAGCTTTCTTTTGGTTGTATTTGATTCCCACAGGGTTTTTTATTTTTTTTGCGCTATATGCAAAAAACGACTGACAATTGTAGAAAAAAACAATCTTTTTTACTTTCTGCTGTAAAGCACATTCAATAAAAAAAGGGAAAAATTAATTTATTCTATTTAGGCCAATATGTATTCTGCTACATATTTTTGGTAAAAGAAATCCCAATGAGCGTACATTGATTGGTTTGCGTAAAAATTACAGTGTCTACAAACTATGGGATATATGCTGATATTTTGCTTAATTTTTTTTTCACCAGTATTTGCGATGATCAGGGACTTATAGTGGGACTGCGACAATTTGGACACCTAAGTGACAATTTTTGGGGACCAGTGACATTAATACATTGACCATTGCTAAATATTTGCATTGTACTAATGATACTGGCTCGGAAGGGGTTAACATCAGGGGTGATCAAAGGGTTAAGTGTGTGCCTAGACAGTGATTTACTACAGTGGGGGAGGTGCTTTTACTAGCGGAAGGCATACAGCATCTCACAAAAGTGAGTACACCGCTCACATTTTTGTAAAAATGTTATGATATCTTTTCATATGACAACACTGAAGAAATTACACTTTACTACATTGTAAAGTAGTGAGTGTTTAGCTTGTATAACAGTGTAAATTTTCCGTACCCTCAAAATAAATCAACACACAGCCATTAATGTCTTAACTGCTGGCAACAAAAGTGAGTACACCCCTAAATGAAAATGTCCAAAGTGGGTGAAAATGTCCAAATTGGACCCAATTAGCCATTTTCGCTCCCCGGTGTCATGTGTTACAAGGTCTCAGGTGTGAATGGGGAGCAGGTGTGTTAAATTTGATGTTATTGCTCTCACTCTCTCATACTGGTCACTGGAAGTTCAACATGGCACCTCATGACAAAGAACTCTTAGAGCATTGGAAAAAAAGAATTGTTGCTCTACATAAAGATGGCCTAGGATATAAGAAGATTGCCAAGACCCTGAAACAGAGCTGCAGCATGGTGGCAAGACCATACAGCGGTTTAACAGGACAGGTTCCACTCAGAACAGGCCTCGCCATGGTTGACCAAAGAAGTTGAGTGCATGTGCGCAGCATCATATCCAGAGGTTGTCTTTGGGAAAGAGATGTATGAGTGCTGCCAGCATTGCTGCAGAGGTTGAAGGGGTGAGAGATCAGTCTGTCAGTGCTAAGACCATACACCGCACACTGCATCAAATTGGTCTGCATGGCTGTCGTCCCAGAAGGAAGCCTCTTCTAAAGATGATGCACAAGAAAGCCCGCAAACAGTTTGCAAACAGTTTGCTGAAACAAGAAGACTAAGGACATGGATTACTGGAACCATGTCCTGTGGTCTGATGAGACAAAGATAAAGTTATTTGGTTCAGATGGTGTCAAGAGTGTGTGGCAGCAACCATGTGAGGAGTACAAAGACAAGTGTGTCTTGCCTACAGTCAAGCATGGTAGTGGGAGTGTCATGGTCTGGGGCTGCATGAGAGCTGCTGGCACCGAGGAGCTACAGATAAAATATTTACAAAAAAGTGAGGGGTGTACCCACTTTTGTGAGATACTGTAAATATGTGTCCCTTCTTTGTAGGAACGCAGGATATATGTCTTCCTTTCTGACAAAATGGTGATCTGCCTTGTTTACATAGGCAGATCGCCGTTCTGCCTGCGTACTCAACGATCAGTGGGTGTCGGCAGACATAGGATCCACTGGTCACGCTGATCAGCTTCCGATGTGTAGAGTCACTGTGGGAACGAGTTGCCTGTGGCGTGCACTTGTGCTTGATACCGGAAGTACAGGATCACGTATATATACATGATCCTGCGCAGCAGTAAAACTGTAAAACAGTAAAACTGCTATTGGTCGACAAGTAGTTAATGCTTCAATGTACATCTATTGTGTCACAATTTTGGGTGGGCTGTGTGATGATCATCCAATAGTGTAGCATTTGTTTGACCATAGTTCTTCAGCAGTGTTGAACCTGCCAGCAAAATAATTGTTCTCCACCTTCTTTTGATAAGGGGACAGTTCTGTACCACTGCTGTTGAAGTCTCCCTTCGCCTGTTATACCCACTTGGACTACACTGTCACCATATTAACATTTGTCATCACTTATTCACATGTCTTTAGTTTGTCGCTCAGCAGTTGGCCAAACCGCTTTTAGTGACAGTGCTTAGTGTAACCATTGCCCAGAATAGTCATGGGAGTTCAGATGGAAATTTGTGAGGCAGCTTCTAAGAATTATTTTAATAGTAAATGTCAATTTATTTAACCACATCAGTACCTGGCACGAAAACCCCCTTCCTGTCCAGGCCATTTTTCAGCTTTCAGCGCTATCTCACTTTGAATGACAATTACTCAGTCATGCAACACGGCACCCATATGCAATTTGCGTCCTTTTTTTTCACACAAATAGAGCTTTCTTTTGGTGGTATTTAATCACTGGGGGGGGGTTTATTTTTTGTGCTATAAATAAAAAAAGATTGAAAATTTTGTGAAAAAATGCCTTTTTCTTTGTTTCGGTCATAAAATTTTGCAAATTAGTAATTTTTCTTTGTAAATTTTGGCCAAAATGTATACTGCTACCTATCTTTGGTTAAAATAACCCAAATAAGTGTATATTATTTGGTCCTTGTGAAAACTTTTTTTTCCTGCGTTTAACGTATACCCACGGCACAACGTACTGACTCATTAACAGTAAGTTTCACTCTATCGCGACTTTCGACTTTTTACCGGACCTGTCCTTCCCCCAAAAGCACGGTCCATGACTACACCAATTTATTTAACTGTAAATGATAATTTTATTAAGAATCTTCGACGGAGTGTTTAAAGGTAGACTTG
>BLSH010427249.1:282289-313486 GCA_018402905.1 Glandirana rugosa | reverse complement strand
ACAGACAGCAGTAGTAAAGTAATCTATCTCAGGATGCAGGATCAGGTCTTAAAATGGCTAAAATCTGTCCCTCACGCCGTCAGCTTCCTTTCCCTATACTAACCCAAGGAGCATGTGACTGCAGCACTGTGACTCCAGCTTATAAAGAGGCTGGGTCACATGATGCACCGGCCAATCACAGCCATGCCATTAGTAGGCATGGCTGTGATGGCTTCTAAGGGCAAACCAGTGAAACGCTTGTTGATTGGCTGCCCTGCAGCTTCTCAACACGTGGAGTAAAATAGCAGAACCCCGGACCGAACCCGAACGATTTTTGAAATGTCCGGGTCCGGGTCCGTGCCACGGACACCCTAAAGTTCGGTACGGACCCGAACGTTACAGTCCGGGTTCGCTCAACACTACTTAACAGTCTACCAATACAGATGGCAAGATTGCAGGTCTTGGCGTAAAGGTCTATAGCCTATAATGACTGTTTCAGAAGTCTGGAGCCATTGTTACCTATTTTGGAATCCCTGGGAGCTAAGTTTCTCTACTGAATTTATTGTCCCTTTATAAACTCTGAAAAGTTTTGAAGTGACTAGAACCCAATTCTTTCACACTACAAAAACCAACAATTCTATCCTTTGGTTTGAAATGCTACCCCACTAAGTTGCCTATGGGTCCTCCTCATCTGCTCAAGGGTAATCGGATGCTACACACATTATATGTGTTAATGCTCTGCTTTTCATTTTGAATGGCCCCTCAATGCCCCTCCAAAATGCACCTGCATTGCAATGCACCACATTGCATGATAAAGCACAACCGTGCGTTGCTGTGTGCTGCCTACCAAAAATACAGCAGGTATGGTTTTAGATGTTCTGTTTTGCATTTAGCAACCCATTCATATGCATGGGCTATCTGAATGCAACAAACATTAGGTAACATGCGTGTGTTAAACCATCACAATAAATTGTTCTAGTATGAATGGGCTCTTACTGTCTCAGTGACAATAGTAACACCAGACTAGAAGTTCAAGGAAATAAACTGCAACACAGGCTGGAGTATTTTTTTTAAGGGAAGGCCAAAACCCTTATTAGCTGTTTTAAGCCAGAAAAGCCAGGTAACTACCGTTTTCAAAAATGACAAGCCAGAAACTTTAATTATTATGAGTTTATCTTTTGTTTGTCATCATAAAAGAGTAGCACAAGTGCTGATATATTATTTTTACCAAATGCTAGTAGCACAGTTCACCCTTGCAGTCCTAGACCTATTTAACCTTCCGTGTGTTACTAGTCTTGCAGACAAACCTCAGGATTTAGTAACACTGAAGAGATCAGTTTTCCTGCATTTCCAAGGACAGCTAATTATTATGTTCATCTTTATAATTACTCACACATGTTACACATACCACACATTTTATATACAACTCCATCTGAGCTTTAAATTGGTGGAGTCTTATGGCACAGCATTAGTAACTAAGCCGACAACTCAAGGAAAACCTTGTTATTTTTATTCTCCACAATGTAATATAGAACTTTATTTAGAGTAAATAGGTTGGTCAAATGACATTGAAATTTCAAATAATAACATGAAGTCTTTGCTGGAATAAAGGCCATTTAGGACCTTTGCAATTTTTTCCATGTCATCACTTTTTCAGTCTGACCCCCTCACTGTTTCCACTACTTCCTTTGGATACAAAGATCATACATTGGAGTTTGTTTATACAAAGCAATGTAGGAGAAAATGGTGGTTTTACCAAACTATAGTTAGACACTGGCTATCGTTTTTCTAGTTCAAAACAAAATTTGATATGGTTACCATTCATTTTACTTAGATGAGTTTTTTATGAATGATCTCTTTTAAAACTGAACTCCAGACACATCTAAATGCATAGGTTACATTTATATATGAGAGCGGTTTTACCTGCCTAAGGATTTGTCCATTTTGTCCTAAAATGTATGCAGCTTTACCCCAAAGTACAGCCCTCTCTACTGGGGGGAAAATAATTTTTCTCTGCGGCAATATTACTTTCATTTACATGTCCCTATGCACCTTCACCCTGTAAATAAACAGTAAAAGGAGAAGCAAAACACAGACTAAAGCCTCGTACACACTGGACGATGATCGTATACAACAGGTCGTATGAACGACCGTTGTATGCGAAATCGATCGTTCATATGCGCGATTAGAACAGCCAACATACGACGGTCGTACAAGGGGAGTTGTATGAGCAGACTAGAAAACTTGGTCATACCAACAAGCGGGCATACGACCGATGTATCGTGTGTACAGAGCAGTTGGTACAACAAGTTGTACTGTGCAAAACACGCATGTTCAGAAGTCAGGAACGGCCGGATGCTAATTACATGCACCTGAACGTTCTTTCAGTGGTTGTACGATCGTGTAGTGCAGGCAGTATGCAAGTTACATTATCCAACATACGATTTGAGATGATCATACGTACGATCGTCGTCCCGTGTGTACGAGGCATTAGGCAAAATGCAAAAAGCACTAAAAATGCATAGGTGTGAATCCAGCCTAACGGCTCTCTTTATCACTCTGCTCTCTTCTCTCATCAACATGACTCCTTGCTCTGAAGGACACCTAATTTGGCTGTTTGTGTAGCTTTCCCCTCCTCCTTCCTGAGCTCTGCTGTACAGACAGTAGAATAGACTGCAAGAGACTCATATCAAGTCAAATTTGGATACTTACGCAGCTACATTTATAAACAAAATATGCTTTTTTATGATTACATTGCTGCATTAATTGTTGCATTTTACTGTACACCTTCCTGGAACTCAGCTTTAAACCATTAGCCCTCGTCATCCCACTAATTGTACAATGTTTACCAGCAGTCATAGATTGCCCATTGACTGCATGCCCTAGCTTCATGGACTACCATTATTGTATTTTAAATCTTTTTTTTTTATCTCTTATACATAGCTCCCTCTAAGGTGGTCAACATACAGACACCATCTGCAAGTTAATGTTTATTAAACTTTGGAACTCGTAGGAAAATAATTTGGAGAAGTTTGGAGTTTCTTACAGACATAACAATCAGGCTTCACACTGCTCTACCCCCTGACAATGCTCTTGGCCAATCTGGCTCATCTAACAGACTAGGGAATGGCATGAACAGCCCCTCTCTTGCTCCTCATTAGAGCCTGTATGAGCAGCTGAGCTGAATCTCCTTAGTCCATTCTTTGCTCCACAGCAGCAGAAGAATTACAGAACTGGTAATTGCCTGCACACCAGGCACAGTGCGGAGGAACAACAAAAACCCAGCGCTGCTCAACAAATCCTCCTAAGATTTTACTAGCTGCAGAGAAAAAAGTAAAATGCCAAGACTTTTTAAAACTTGCTTCTGAGCAAAATTAGCAGAAAATTTCAGAAAATAAAATGGCATAAACCAACACTGAAATAAAAATTAACCCATATTCTGAAGGGGACCTTACAACATAGTTGAACTATGGGCAAAATCAAAAATGACATATCATATATACTCGAGTATAAGCCCACCCGAATATAATATATTTACCACAAAAAACTGGGAAAACATATTGATTCTAGTATAAGCCTAGGGTGGGAAATGCAGCAGCTACTGGTACATCTCAAAAACAGAAAAGGCTTCATCTTGACAGATACCCTGCAGCAGCTGGCAGGAGAGGGGAGGGGGGACCCTGCAGATCTGTGGGGACAAGGGGAGAGACCATAAAAGAGCATGGGGCCAGGAAAAAGTGCTGGGGGGGTGGAGAGCACACAGGGGGGCAGCAGAAAGAAGCACACACACACATATACACAAACATATAAACACAGACACACACGCACACACACACACACACACACATACATGCACACATACATGCACACGCACACACACACACACACACACACATACATGCACACATACATGCACACGCACACACACACACATATACATTTATAATTACAGAAAGTCTTTTAAAAAACGGCATTACCTTCTTCTCTTCCTGCCGGGTACTGCACTGTAGGGGGAGACAAAGAGCACAGCACACGCTGCTTTCAGTTTCATTATAGTTAGTCACTCGAGTATAAGCCTAGGGGGGGCTTTTTCAGCATAAAAAATGTGCTAAAGAACTCGGCTTATACTCGAGTATAAACGGTGCATACGGCTGTCTATCAATTGTATTAACATGGCAGTTTTAATTTTTCTGGGTCCCAACTGTAACATCTGCTATTTTTCTATTTCCTGTAATGGTTTTATTTAACCAGTCAGCCCGGATATATGCCAACAGGAATATATCCAGCTCATACATCTAGGACATTCCTTTTTAGAGTAGAAGTTGGGAAACAGTTGGGTCTACCTTGCACGTCAAACCACTTGCTGATGTTTGTGGCCAATCAAAGGTATTTTTACAGTATAAATAAGTGGAATCAAGATTTTTAAAGAAAACCTGTAGTGAGAAAAATGTGTAGATTGCCACTGCCAACCTATCCTAAATAATATTAGTTTATGGGCAGTCATACCAATCCGATGGTTTTAGTCCTTTCTGACATGGAATAAGTATGCATATTAGATGTTCTGGCTCCACTTAGTGCATGCATGCTTGTTCTGGATCAGTGACACAAAAGTACTGAAATCAGAAAAGCCATGCAACTAGCATTTTCTTAAGAGAGTCCCCAATGACAGATGACATATTTCTTTCTTTTTTTTCTGCAGCAATTCATACCTGCACTTTACCCTTTTACATAATTACTCTTCATCTAGATCTCATGTTATATAATGCAGTAAAATTAGTTAGCCATTAGTGGGCATGGAGAGGAAAATATGTCAGTTTGATTGGTTAGCTGACTTGGTAAGAGAATCGTGCTACTGATGTACTGGGTTTGATCTTTATGGAAGGTGTACATTTTATTAATGCACAATATATATTTTTTATTATTAGTAGTAGTAGTCATGTAGTAATAGTATATTGCTACTACTACTACAACTACTACTAATAATAATAACAATTATATGATCTACAATAATATAGGGATAACGTTTTTGGGGGTTTATGAAAGTTTTTCGGTGTTCTCTATGTACTTTAGCTCACTAAGGTCACAATAGACCCCAGGACCTCTCTACCATTCACCTTCATACCAACCAATGTCTTTTGCTTGGAGATCAAAATCTGCTTCCATTTTCCTTTGACTAAAAAGGTTCATTTATAAAGTATTAAGTTAAGTTAAGTTTTAAACCATACTGTTGCTTAAAAAAAAAAAAAAGATGCAGAGCACTGTGCTTTAGATCAGCCTTTTTCAACCAAGGTGCCCAGGTACCCTGGGGTGTCATGAAGCTTCTTCAGGGAAACCTTGGCATAATGCCTAAAAATTGATCAAAAATTGTATACAAGGCAGCAGTTGGATGAAGTCTGCCCTTTAGTTACACAACGCCCCAGGTTTTCATTGTGCACCCTTACAACTTTCTAGACACTGGCATCCTAACAACCAATGATGTCATAAAGTGATAAGGAGGATGTCGGTCACCTACACAGCATCCTTGTTTAACCCTTCTCTGTCTCTCTGCTTCAGTACTGGGGTCACATTAGCTGACTGTTGGGGACAAATTGAGGGAGAAGAGAAACATTGGCATACTAGTCAGCACTAGCATGCAAAAGTGTAGCTGCTTTGGAAGAATAAATCACCTCTAACGTTGGGTGTCCTACATGTGGATGGTGCTGCATTATGTAAGACTATTAAAATAGTTTTTACATTTTAGAATGAAGTGCCTCTAGACTGTCCATCATTTTAAAGGATACATTGAGAATTTATAAATTTAAAGGGCGCCTAGGCTAAAAAAAAAGTTGAGAAACATTGCTTTTTGCTGTGTGACTCTTAAGAAGGATTAAAGAAGAAAAAATGAAAGAAGGGAAAAAAAACAGGAAGTGAGCTAATTCATGTGATCAGTAAAAGTCACGTGACTGACCCCCCCTCAGATAATGCTTTAAACAGAGAGAATTCTGTGACATACCATGGCTCGAATTCCACAGTGTGGAAAATAATGCAGAGTATAGCAGTATCCTTTCTGTGCTATAAGCAATCAATTATGCTATATAATATCAGCTCCTCCAAGGCTACAGCTTTACAAAGCAATACAACAGCAGCATGTGATCTGGCCTTAGAATAATTGTTTGGCACTTTTCTTCTGCCTTATGCCTTTGTTCTGATGTTATGACTTGATTGGCCTTCACACTAGTCACCCTAAAATCAATCACAACTGGTGGTGAGCGAATATGCCCAGGTTAAATTTGCTAAGAGTTCATCAAATTTTGTCAAAATGCCATCAACCCCATTGGGCAAACCCCATTAAAGTCTATAGAGGGCAAATCATGTTCAGTTCTGGCAAATGTTAGGCTGGGTTTACTAATAGAGTGAATAAAATTCAAAATACTAACAATAATATACAAAGCCACCCATAGCTCTGCCCCCAGCTACATCACTAACTTCTGAAGATGCCTAGTAGGAGGGGTGAAATGCACCAAGCAGGGAGACCTTTATCTGACGGCTGGAAAGCACGCCACTGCAGCGATCATTTATCACATATATGTGCAAACATTTTTTATTGCTGTAAGTGCATTTGCTTTTACTATTTCTAATAAACCATACAGTATTACACTAAGAACATCTCTCTCTTCATTGGTATGCCTTATACCACCATGATGGGAACCTTGTAATTGGAGGAGAAGGAAGGAGCTAGATTCATCCAGTGGTGCATGACAAGACCATGCAGTTTTGAATCATATTGCTGGTGAGTGAGGACGCACCTCGCCTGTGATAAAGTCCTGTGTACTTCATGTACACCTTGGTTGCGTTCCACCAGCTTGCTCTGCAGAAACCGGATGTGGCGTAGGACGTAAGACTAGGTACCGACTGACGCGTTTCGTCATCGACTTTCTCAAACGCGCAACAACTTTGAGAACGTTGATGATGAAACGCGTTAGAGGGTACCTAGCTTTACGTCCTACGTCACATCCGGTTTCTGCAGAGAAAGCTGGTGGAACGCAACCGAGGTGTACAGGAAGTACACAGGACTTTATCACAGTCGAGGTGCGTCCACCATGCTAGAGCCGGCTCAGTGACACGGAAGGACTGCTGTTAACACGCTTTATTCTGTTTTTAACCTATAATTTTTAATACCTTTTTTATATATATATAACCTACGTTTGATGAATAAAGTGAGGTTATATTAAACTTACATATTACGCTATGGACCTCCTTTTTTGCTTTCTTCCCTGACACGGATTACGGGACCGCCCCTGGACCAGTACCTATATCGGGGATACATCTAGGCACTTTACCCCTGCAGGGGAGGCATTCTCTGGTAAGGAGGGGACCTTGAGGGGAACACGTGTGACCTGCACCTGAGCACCTTATGAGTATTCTGAGAAGTAACTGGAGTAAAAAGATCTGAATGAAACATCCCTAAACACAGTGCACTTTTGGGGGACTTTTATCATTGATACGATTCTGAACTGCTGATGCATGAATAATGGTTACACATATGAACTTGCTGCCAGAAAATTGTTTACCAACTTTTTAGCCACCTAGGGGTGGTTAGACACTACTACAAGCTTTTTTCAGTGGTCCTTGAGGAGATCGCTGTTTCTTGTTATTCCTTATAACCAATATGGTTCCATCTCAGTGCTGTATATATATTTAGTCCTTTACTCCATCGTGGTTTACATATATTCAGTGGCTTATTATATTGCACTTTAGTTTCACATATACAGTATATATATATATATATATATATATATATATATTTTTTTTTTTTTTTTTATCCAAAGGTTGTTATATATACTTAGTGACCCAATCTACGGTTGTATCAGTATTAACAGATCACTATTGGACTTTATCGTAGCACACACTAGAAGCCTAACACTATCACATTTTATTATTATTATTTATTTCCCACTACAGGTTGTTTCCTTTTAAACATTCATACACTTTGCACTTTGTTGATGAACTTATTTTACTATTGCACATTTGCACATGGTTATTCAATATCACTTTACATGATTGTCAGGCACTTTTTAAATAAATAGATCTTGAGCAGAATTGAGCAACCTTAGCAGTGCCAATATCCAGTCAAGTGCATATATCCTGTTTTCGTTATTTCCCCCTACTAGGAGGAAGTTATTAGAGGGCAGCAGCTGATCCATTCCTTAAGTATCCTAAGCGCAATACTTATTACATATTTTCTTAAATAAAAAATAAATATGTTTTGATATAGAAGCAGTGCTAAGTTTAATTTTGTTGGATTGACATCACTAACCTAGTCTCAGAATACCAACCAAGCTGCTCTCTTCAGTCCTCCCAAGACCTCCTGCTCTCTAGCTCTCTTGTCACCTCCTCCCATGCTTGCCTCCAGGATTCCTCCAGAGCTTCTCCCATCCTTTGCAACTCCCTACCCCAATCTGTTTGACTGTCCCCTAATCCATCCATCTTTCGACGATCCCTGAAAACCTCTTTAAAGAAGCCTATCCTGCTTCTAACTAATACACTGTTTTACTTTCTCCATCAGCTTTTCCCCCACAGCTACTACCTTCTGTATCAAATGACTCACCCTTTTAGATTGTAAGTTCTAATGAGTAAGGCCCTCTGATTCCTCTTGTACCCAATTTTAATGTAACTGTCTGCCTTCATTTTGTTAAGCGCTGCGCAAACTGTTGGCACTATATAAATCCTGTATAATAACAAATAAAATAATAACAGGTAAACTACTGCCACAAAGGCATGGGAAGCTGGGCACTGTCATGGGGGACAATACCCAAATAACATGCTTAAGGGTTGCCTTGAAGCTGCATATGGTGCTATAGAATGTCATAATTTTCACAGTCTCTACAAAAGCATACATTGCCAGTGCATATTTGGCTGTGAAGTTATTTTTTTTCTTTTACAATTAGATTGGCTTACATACAGCAGCACCACACCAATCTGATTCAATTTAATTTGATAAAAAAGCTTTCTTCAGGGAGCTTTAGCAGTGAAACATACTTTTTTGTCCAAGGTAATAAGCCCACTTTATTTGGCAAATAGAAATTAATGAGTAGTTTGCTGTAGCTGTCCCTTGTTTTCACGGATGCAAAACTGTCCTGCCACTGGCTAATTTGTATCAAGCAACCATTAAAAATTAAGAGACCGTATATAATACAACAGTTTACAACAACAGGACATTTTCAATGAGGTAGAATTGACCAAATTGTACCAGAGAAAAAGAGTGTAGGCAGATGTTTTACAAAAAGAACTAAGAGACCACAGAAGTGTAAAATTGGGCAGTTGCAAGACAATTTTAAATAGCAGGGCAAGACCCAAATTTACTTAAGACAAAGAGCTCAGGCTGGGGTGTTTTTCCAAAAATTAAAATTCTGTAGAAGATACTGCAATGTAACATTGACCAACAGAAAGACAGTTTTAATCAGAGACAATAAGCCTAATGAATGTATGCCAAACTTTTACTTTACCTATGTGGACTGGGGGTCCTTTGAATGCGGGTAATATAATGTGATGTGGTTTGGGCGCATGCTGTTTTTGCACTTTTTTCCCCTTTCAAATGATGCTATGGTGCTGTGAACAAAAGGCAACTTAAAGAACAGATTGTCGCTAACATATGAATGCTCCCCTTCATGCACCCAAACCCTAAAAACGCCTATCAACATATAACCTAGATCAAAATAATGAAAGTCACAAAATACCAGCCCTGAAACAAAAGCCTGTTTATTTTTCAATGGTAAAACTTGCAGCTCTGTTCTCCATATCACAAACCCATACCTTGTTGTTGCCTAAGCAAGGCAGTTCTCGGCACTCGCCATGTATTTGAGCTATATATATACTTAGTTCTTATTGCACAATATCTGAATCTATATAAAAAGCGCCGGTCTCGTGGTGGACGCCTCAAGGCAATTTTCTAATCCTTTTTTTCCCTCAGAATGCAGCCTCGAGGATCCTTCCATCCATACTTCCTATCTTGATAGTAGTTTCATGTAAATCTACTACTTCTGTGAGTACAGAGATCACAGGGAATACCCTACTGATGCTTTGCTTTTTCTCTTATTTTTATGTATTTATATCCGTATTTTATGTACTACCGTGTATACTGAGACTGATCTCTATGTATGCCTTCTTGTGTGCGTTATGTTTGTAAATATCAATAAAACTTTAAAAAAAAAATGCTTTCCGGGGTAAATCTGCACCAAAATTTACTGGGACTGCAAACCTCAAACCCACTGGATTTGCATCAAACCCACGTGAACCATTACCACATCCCTATTTACAACTAGCATTTGTGTAGTTTGAGTTAAATATATACCAGACAGCAAATTTGATAGGTGATTTATTTACAGGAATGCTATAAAAATAGAGGCACTTGAGACATCTAAATATTATGGTAGTTTTAATTTCACTTGTTAAGATGAAATGTTAAAACAGATAATTGGATGTGGCGATAATTTGTACATTCACAAGTGAAATGTGAAAAGTAGTTTGTCACATGCAGAACACACCAGGAATATCATTTTCAGTTTGCTCTACAACTTAGCTGTGAGATTTTATTAACCCTAGAAGAATGCATACCGCTTATCTATCAATGATGATTTTTTATATTATTTGTTCTTTTTATTTTAACATATACTGTATAAATCTAGGTGCGGTGTTGTGTGGTCTTCTGCAGTTTGCAGAAAATGCAGAGCTCTTGTCTCTTCAGATACAATTCAACAGGCTTCCCACCAGTGATGCACCTACCATTTATAGGACCTAGATTCATGTTGTTATGGTCAAATCCTCACAAAATCACAATGTTCAAATAAAACATGGTCTCAGTTACCCTAACCCTTGAAGTTAACAACTACCACTAACTAACCCCCTATATCAGGGTTTAAGGAACTTAAAGCGGAGTTCCGGCCTAAATATGACATTTAAGATAAAACTACCCCTAGAATACTCATGCCTTGTGCAATGTAACAAAGGTATGCTGTAAACTATGCTCAGTTTTCTATTTGTGCAGCATCATTTTCTAACTTTGTGAAGTTCTTGTGCAGCGCAGCCATCTCCAGTGTGGGCATCTGAAGCCGCAGTGTCCTTCTTCTTGGATTCCATGCATGCTGGCTACCCGGTATGTACCTGCCGATCTTGCGCATGTACAGTGCGGTGCAATCTTGGTCAGCTTGACAGGGCACAGCCCTTTTTCATCTACGCCAATGTTAAATGTTATGGAAGCAGTGCCATGCCAAACCGACCAAGATTTTCCATGGACGCCAATGTTAAATGTAATGGGAGCAATGTCATGCCAAACTGACCAAGATCTCCCAGGAGCCAATGCAAAATCGGAAATGACGAAGGGCGTTGCGGCCCCTAAAGGAGGAAGTGAAATTAGATATAGACATAAATCAGGTAAGTGAACAATAAAAAATAAATAAATTGCCAATTCACTTTAAGGATGCACATTAGTGCTGCATGGTGAGGAGTGAAAAATGTGGGTTGAACTCCGCTCTAACGAGCCACATCAAATGTAGTGCCCCACCCGCCCCCCCATCCAGCATTGGTGGTCACTGCCAGGCTTTACCAAAAACCCTTTCCCCTCTCATTGGTTCTCAGTGGCTGGCTATAACAAGAAACCTCCCTCACAGCATTTGCTATAAGTAGCTGTAGCAATATTAATAATCTCCCCAGCTTTGGTGTTCAATGTTTATTTAGACAGAGGCTGTCATTTCTGGCTTCTTTCAGTATTAGGTGCTGGAATGCAGAGAGAGATCCAGCCCCTGGCACACTGATGCCAATCTGTATATTGCTGGTGGCTGTACCCCCCACCCCTCTGGCACTACTGCTGAGAACAACTGATCTTATAAATTAGAATCATACATAATATATAGCACTGACATACTAAAAGTGTTATAGAAGCTACTATATATTTTCCATCAAAACAGCAATTTTTTCCCATTTTAAATAAGCCCAGTAGTCCACCTATGTTCCCAATTCACCGTATGATTGCATTGAAACATTTTTTCTTATCAGGAAAAAAAATTCAATTACTCTGTTTATCTGAGAATAAGTATGTGTGGAATGGGCACTTTTAATATATAGCATAATCAATAAAAACACATAGGAATGTTTACCTTAATTTTCTTTTTATCTCACTGGGAAGGCAATCACATTTCTTTTTCATTTACCATTTCATAAAATTGCTCTGTGGATTCCTTCAGTTTATACTCAGCGCTGATATAAAATCGCACTGAGAGAGATTTTCACCCACACCTGTATGACTAATGTATCTTACTCAATCATCTGAAAGAATTAAATTAAAGTAAAAACAGACAGGCTCCCAGGTACAGTACATATTGGCACATACTGTGAACATGCATTTAATGTATAACGATGCATCTATAGCCATTCACTCAGCAGTGGAGATCCTGATCCCTAAGGCTTAGTACAGCCCATAGTAGCAGAGGCCAATCTATGTTTACAGTAACAAGGAATTATAGAAGAAAATGTACAGGCAGATATATGATTTATGTCTTTTACCTTAGGAAAATAAAATGGTAAAATGAGGGTTTATTTACAGCAGCGGCATTGGTTAAAGTGTAAGTATAGCCAAAGCATGTATATTTTAGGTCTGGATAGAGAAGAGAAGGTTTGTTAACTCTTTATTGCATGTCTCCGCTCTTTGTCCTGTGACCTTTTTTTTTTTTTTTTTACTTCAAGGTTTGTCCTTTGACTTTCATCACCTGGACAACAGTGCTGAATTACTAAAAAGACAGTGTAGGCACCAGCCTATTGGCCCCACGTCCTTTAAGGGCCCTGTACCATCGAATTACAACAATATGGATTTGATCTTGAAAGAAAATTACAATGGCGCTTTCTAAAATTGTTTATGAAATTAATCACCTCAAAGAAATGAAAAATTTGCATTAACCACTTAAGGACCGGAAGGATTTCCCCATTAATGACCAGGCCATTTTTTTGCGATATGGCACTGCATCGCTTTACCTGACAATTGCACGGTTGTGCGACGCTGTACCCAAACAAAATGGATGTCCTTTTTTTCCACAAATAGAGCTTCTGCGGTTTTTATTTTTTGCGCTATAAGCACAAAAATAGCAACAAATTTGAAAAAAATATATATTTTTTACTTTTTGCTATAATACATATCCAAAAAAATGTAAAAAAAACTAATTTCTTCATCAGTTTAGGCCGATATGTATTCTACTATATATTTTTGGTAAAAAAAAATCAGAATAAGCGTATATTGATTGGTTTGCGCAAAAGTTATAATGTCTACAAAATAGGGGATAGATTTATTTTTTACTAGTAATGGTGGTGATCTGCATTTTTTAGCAGGACTGTGACATTTCGGCGGACAGACCGGACATTTTTGACACTTTTTTGGGACCAGTGACATTTATACAGCGATCAGTGTTATAAAATGCACTGATTACTGTATAAATGACACTGGCAGGGAAGGGCTTAACACTAGGGGCCGATCAAGTGGTTAAATGTGTTCCTTGGGAGGTGTTTCTAACTGTATGGGGGCTGGGCTGAATGGAGGGGGAGAGAGATCACTGTTCATAATCACTAGGAACAGATGATCTCACTCAACTCCCCTGACAGAATGGGTATCTGCTTTGTTTACACTGGCAGATCCCTGTGCTGTGTTTCCCTGGAGCGATCGCACGTGGCCAGTGGACATCGAGTCCGCCCCATCCACTGATTGGGTCCGGCGGCGTGCCCACACCACCCATTCCCACGACCAACGTACAATGACTGCAATTTTCAGGAACAAGCAGACCTGCCGCAGTACAATGCTGACGGCTGGTGGGCAAGTGGTTAAAGACTCTGTAGACAAAACACTGTATTAAATGTAATGTATCAAATACAACTTAAAGTACATAAACCATAAACATCAGATTCACATTACAATTAGTCTCATTGAAGCTCATCTTCTTTCAGCTGTCAGTTTGTAAGAAATGTTGGTACAACTTACATACATGTAATGTACAGCAGTGATGGCCATTTCCATCTAGTGGCCAATGTGCACACTGCTTAGTTCAATGTTATCCCACTAGAACGCGTGAAAGAGAAATCTTCAGAAACCTTCCTAGGGGCTTTCACAAAGTTTAATTTGGCACTGCTGGACAGAGAGTTATGGGAAAACACAAATTTTACAGCTGTCACCAGAAGAAGAGGTAAGAAAGAGTCTTCCTATGGGAACGTCAAGGGGGCCTTTACCCTACCCCATACTACCTCCGTTATATACCTAGTTATTACCTTGTAAAAGAAGTGGTGACATCATCACTATACTGTACATAGCCTGTGCAGAGAGCAGGGCTATGGGAAGAACACACTTCCAAAACCAATATTAAACCCTACAGACTAAGACTGGGATGCCATTAAAATGCATGTGCATGTAATGGCAGGCGTCCCACTACTTTTGTTAATATAGTGTATAGTCATTCCGTGTGAAGGGGGAAAAAACGCTAAATCATATTACGTTTTTTCCTGTATTAGACGGATGTTTCTCATTCATTTAAACTGGAAATAAAACATTTTGCCACCAGATGGCCTTATGTATCATTGGAAATTATTATGGTACTTAGTGCCATCTAGTGGCCAAGTGTGGTATTTTCCATTTTTAATCAATAACAAAAAAAAACTAAACATTTTTCCAGCACAGTAAAAAGCCTAAAACCATACTTTTGCCACATTCTCACAGAATAAATGTACATGCACTTTCATTTGGCAAATTGATAAGCACATTGTTTATTAATACACCCCTTTGTGTTCAGGTCAGGAAATAAGGGACCCCCCCCCCCCCTTTCCTCCACAGACAGCAATAGCAACTTAAAACCCAAAAGAGTTTTTTTATTTTTTTATTAAGTGAGGGAAGATCAAAATCTCTGTTATGTGTTTATAGCTGCATGTGTCTTCCAATCCCATTAACAACCATGCTGCCTCAAATCTCTTGTAGTCACAAACAACAATAAAAACATGACCATTTAAAAGCTGAACCCTATGCATATATAAAAGCCATACATTAATGTAGCCCTGTATTAATTAATACCTCACTAAAGTTATTTTTTTTAATGCAAGCAGTGTTAATACATGAATTTGACTTAGGGTCAACCTCTTGCAATCCCCTGTACAGTAGGAAGCAGACTAAGGCCACCAGGAGCTGGATGTGCTAACAAGGAACTTTCTGATAGGAGAAGAGAGCGGAGTGACAGAGAGATGAGCTAAGCAATCTGTTGGTTCTCATTTCACTGTCCAGTTATGGACTGGGGGAGAGACCTGCAAGTATTACTTAACTGCAGCAGTGAAAAACTTGGTCTCCTGCCCTGTGAGACAGGGACTGTGCTGTGTGGCAGAGCTGTGTAAATTTTAGGACTGAATGAACATGCAAACAAATCCTTTGTCAGGTAGAACAGCTTCATTATAAGCATTCAGTCTGTGTATTTAGAGGTCATCTTTAATTTAGGAATTGAATTTGCAATAGAAGTACTGAATATAATTATATTCTGTTTTGTAAAAGCATGTGCCCTTCACAGTAGTTCTGTCGGTGGCCTTTAAATTTGTATTGCCCCCCTCTCCATAACCTGAATGGTTGTATTGGATGGCTATATTGTGACATTTTCCCATAGAAGCCAGTGTCTGGGTCTTCCACTGACAAGAGCCTGGAACAGCTGTACGCAAGTTGGATAAGTTGGTCTATATTTAGGCTGTATCCATGATATAACCAATGGTTCTGGATGCACAGTTGGCCACTGAAGCATAAAGGGATAATTTGCATGTCTTCACCCAATATACTCTAATGAGACATAAAGCACTTGTTTTTTTAATTTGTTATGGAAGTGATGACATCCAAATACCATCTGTTTTAAAAGGCTAGTGCAGTGTTTCAGAAACACAACACCAAACTTGGAATAAAAAGCATTTAATTTATTGAAAAATGACTACCTTGTGCCAAAGACTTAAAAAGAAAAGTACCTCTAAAATAAATAGATAATTATTATCATCATCCAGTGCACAAACACATAAGAATTTCTGGCTGTCTGAGACCATAATTCCAAACGCCAGGCTGATACTGTATAAGTTGCTGACCTGAAATAAGCATAAAGATATCATGCTTGTTTTGGGTACGTAAACCCAAAGTACTCAAGTCAGAATCAATCAGGTAACTAGCATTTCCATAAGCCCTTGTTCACACTGCCGCAGCTTCAAAGTCGCGCAACTTTGAACTCTCAAGTCGCATGACAAGTTATGATAGTGTGAATCAGGGCTTAATACATAAATTGCACTGAGCTATACACATATATCTACTAAAATTAAAAACTGATAGGTGGATCTGATCGGACAGCCCTTGTGAAAGGGGCCCAGCACTCCAAACACCTGATGAAGAGTAACACCATGATTTCCAACCAGATGGATCTCCAACATCAGATACAAAATGAGGCTTAACAGAAAGATATTACCCTCATATTACAGAGAAGTAATATAAAGCTGTAATTATGGCCACTGTTCCTCCAAACTTCACTCACTTGTCAACCCAATTGACAACCAAGGGGGAAGTGTTGCTTTAAGACTCCCGCTCCAATACCCACTCAAATGTATATACCAAGTCAAAAGAAAAAGGAGACCAATCGCCCTTCATAGTGTAAAACCATAAATAACAAAAAAATAGAAAAAAGGGTGTTCAAGGATTGATTGAACATCAACACACTCCAATACATCATATAAAAATGACATATGACATTTATTATAGAAAATTATTTAAAAAAAACACAAATACATACAATCAATCATTTGATGTATCAAAATAAGGAAGTACTGTCAAATGTACAGAATCAATGATGCGTTTTGCGGTTCATGCCGTTTCTTCAAGACATTATGCCACATATGACAATTATCCAATATGAAACATCTCACATCTAGGATTAAAAAAGGGAAGGGAAGAGGAGTAAGGAGAATAGAATGGGGCGAAGGGCAAAAACACACATGTAATCCAACAATCACTTACAAAAACAACCAATATGTGCAGAGAAGTAGTCAAATCATCCCAGGCTGCAGGGAGGTATAAGATGGGACCAGCAGTGGGAGGGAAATGGGCCAGACCACACGGTCCTATATGGTTAAAGAAACAACAAGATGCAAGGGGTCATCTGGACCTTAAACTGTATTTGGAACACAAAATGTATATTCGATATCCAAAAATAATAGCACTAGCAAGCATTGGAGGACAAATCATACATGAATACTAACCACAAATAACTCCCTGTTATAACAGACCACAGAAATAGTAAAGCCAAAGATAACAAAGATTAATTGATTCAGGTCCCACTTCCATGTTCTTAAAAGATCAAATATATGTAATATAACAAGAATTATATGGGTAGGTATGATCAGAGAAAGGTCTCAGGGATAAAGGAATGCATCTACATCCCTCATATCAATTCTGAGATAGCCAGTCTGAAAAGTAGAATAAAAAAGTATAAGGGTCTAATTTGCTTTCAGGTGCGAATCTATAGCCCTCACAGAAGACCCCCCTTCAAACATCAGATAAGGATACAATTTACATACAATGCCACCATCGCAGAACCAACTCCCTGATCTATAAGTTGTCATGGGAAAAAGATAGAGGTACACAAAACGTACCTACTAAGTAGTCCCTGGACCTCGGTACACAATACCTATCTATTAAGTAGTCCCTGGACCTTCCTGGCAGACCAGCTGAAGATCTTGCCTGTTTCATCAAGGTCCCTGCCTATTCTGCTACTAATTCTTGGAGAGCCGGAAGAGGGGTTTTACTGAGGATCCAGTTTGCTGGTTCCACTAGGGAAACTGGCAGCCTGCATCTGGAGGGAGACACCAGCGACACTTTGAGTACAGACCTGAGAGAGGGATCCTTGTGACTGTTGCTGCTGTTAACCCCTGGTGCACTAAGTTTAAGGCTTGCCTGGCCTGGAACACTGATAATGGTGTCCCAGTGCTGTCCACTTTATGTCCTACTGCTAAAAGGACTGTGTTAAGAAGTAGCTGCAAAGGGAAGAGTGCCCTCATATTGTTCAGTGTTCTGGAGTATATCACAGCTTCCCTAAGCCCATATAAGTTAATCTGCAATCAATTTTAAAAAAGGGCAACCCCTAGACTTTTTTCTGAGCTAGGGGAGTGAATGTTGTTCTTTGTCATTGCACTGATGGGAGAAGAACCTGAGACACAAATCAGTGGCCCTTCTGGGGCTAAGAGCTACAACTATAAACTCATGGAGGGGGCATGGAATATGAACTCTGGAAGAGAGAAAAGGACAGCAAAGAATCCTAAAGCTCACTTGCCTGTTGACTTTAAAACAGCTTTTTTAACACAATTCATTTTGTATTAAAATAATTCTCCAAGATCATTAACACAGTGAATTCTCTTGGATTCACTTATCACAACAGCAAGTACAGGGTTTCAATAATGACAGTCATTACTGAATCCAAAATAATTTCATGAAATATGCTGTGTATGAGCTAGTGTTCAACAGTTGAGAGTGGATAGATTATGCTCTCATTAGCTGCATTGGTGAGGTTAGTGGGTATCACAATTCCAGGTAAAATATGTAATCATAACAGTCATTTTTTTTACAAGCATTTATTTTTTTCAAGGGTATTATAGTAACATGTGATGGCTGACCCATCACTGCAATGTACAAACCTTACAAGATTACAGGCAATTTTCCCAAACACTGAACATTGCTGCTAAGAGTGCATTTAACTTAATACCATTGCTCCTAGACAATCGGAGCAAACAATATTTCTTATTTCTGGTATTGTCTATATAGTGATGAGGAAGTTTTCGGAACGCCCTGTGATTTTCTCTGACAAGCTATTACTCTCTTGGTTTCCTGTGAAAGAAGCAATTTCAGAAAATGAAAAAAGCTAAGGAAAACAAAAGTCTCATTGCCTCATGTTTTTTTACGTCTCCCACACCTTTTCGTTATAATGGAACACTTTACTTTGTCTACTCTATGAACATCAAAAAGATATTTTCTAAACGAAGCACCTCTTTACGCTCTTTAAAGCTGTAATTGGTCCTTTCCTACAGATGATGTTAAAGAGAGTGGTCAAGTTTAAAGACTATTGGGTATAAATTTTATAAAACTTAAAGCGGAACTAAACCCATCAATTTAATGGTTTCAAAAACAGTTACATTACCAGCATGCTGAGAATGCCAACTGTCACATTTGCTTCTGCTCTCAACCACACTGACAAGCCATCAAATGGCTGGCATCATAACTGATCACAGGTGTTGCAGATCAAACAGAGGCTAAGATGGCAGCTTCCTTAGTTGAAAAGGATAGAAGGGTTTAGGTCCACTTTAAACTGATTGTAAACCCTTAATTTTTTTAAAAAACATACATAGTATACTTACTCTGCTCTGGTTTTGCACAAAGCAGCCCTCCTATTTTCGAGTCCACTGCTGGCACTCTTGGCTCCTCCCCCTGCCGAGTGCCCACCATAGTAGACTGCTTGCTATAAGGATACTCATCCGGAGTTGCTCCCAAGCCGGCTCTGTGTGTCAATAGACACACAGTATGGTTCGGCTTCCCCCTCTGGCTGTGATTGACAGCAGCAAGAGCCTATGAGGAGGAAGAAAGCCAAGAGAGCCACTGCTCTTGTGCACATCATTGGATCGAGATCAGGCTCAGGTAAGAATAAGGGCTGGGTGGGTTACCTTAATTCAGAGAATGCACTGTATATATAACTCATAGCTCCCAACTGTCCCTGATTTCAAGAGACTGTCACCCATTTGGAATAAAGTCCCTCTGTCCCTCTTTCCTCCTCATTTGTCCATTGTTTTAGTTGGGTCTACCAACAAGTGTTTTCTAGTGCTAAACCTAACATCCATTTTCTAAATTGCTGAATTTTTTAAATTCCAAAAGCCAGTATAAAGGAGTAGTAGTGGTAAAAATAGCACTTGTGGGTTTACCCAATCTTTTTTTTTTCATATAATTATCCTTTAAGGGGGGGTGTAGCAGGAGGTGTGTCTTATTCTTACATACTTTTGCTAGTAGGTTCCTCATTCCCATCTCAGAAAGTTGGGAGGTATGCTAACTGAATCTATTGCCAGTTGCATCATTTGTTGCACTGATTTGGGGACAGATTTCTAATGAGTATTTATTACTCTTTATGAATTCCAGGGGATGTCCCATGCCTCTGTTTTACATGCTGTTCTTTATATATCTGTATTATACACAGTGCCTCATACCTTTTTTTTTACATACAGTGCCCCATACATCTCTATCACAAACAATGTTTTGCACACAGTGCCTTGTGTCTGTCCTTCACAAGCAATGCTCATGTTGTATTTATAAAATGAGGTTCCTCATACTTCTCTATTACACACACTGCCTCATAATTCTCCACAACACACCTCACTTCATATCACCTTTTAATGGACGGTGCTTCCCTCCCCTGTAACTCAGGACGTACAGGCAAGAGACTTAATGAATTTATATGATACATTATGATTGCATAATCTAGTAGAGTTAAATTAAATGTTACAAAATGTATAATATGCTACAATCAAGATGTAAGAAACTTGCTTGAAATAAGAGATTGTAAGCAGGGCCATCTTTAACACAGGGCAAAAGAGGCACCTACCCCAAGCCCAGTCATTATTGTGGGGCCCAATGCAGCTTACCATTGAGCCCACACTGTCCACAGATAGTTGATAAGTGGATTCGGGAGGGCCCAAGAAAATGTTTGCCCAGGGTCCAATCCATATTAAAGATGGCCCTGGTTGTAAGGTGTGTGTCCAGTGGTGAGCAATTTGCAATTTACTTATGATCCAACTCATGCAATTGCTGGTCCACTCAATCTCACCCAAATTTTATGAATGCACTGTATTTTATGTCAAAGACCTTTACATTTCTGGACAATTCAATCAAAACTTAGTAAATTGAATGATCAGATAATGTGTGGCCAGTTCTTTTGGACTTAACCAAAACTGCTAGGCTTAGACCTTGAAATTACAAATCTAAATCAAACTCTGCCACCAGTTTGAACTCCTTGTTCAAGAAACAGACACCCATTTTCTAGTATTACAGTTTATTCAGTAAATATGTGAATTCATCTCAGCAATAAAATACTTTATATATAAGTATAACACTGAACAAACTTGCACCATAATTATGTATGAAATTACATTATTAACACATTTATGAACATGGAATGTACTAATTATAGGTTTTATTTTGTCAGATTAAAGTAAAACCTGAGCCCTGCCCTCAGCCCTCATAACCAAAACCAGAAATCTCATCTTGGCCTTACTTATAATTATACTGTATATCAAATTGATACCAATGTATGCCAAATAATAATAACATAAATATACCGCAATGGTCAAGTTGCAATAGCACTATTGCAATATTCATCATGAGTCTGCAGTCAAATAAGAAATTGTAAGAAATCCAAGGCTTAAAGAAAGGCAACCCATCATGTTTTTATTTATTTTTTAAATAAAATATTACAATTAAAACAATATTTGAACAAATATTCAATGCAAATCTGATAACCGCATGTTGATGATATGTGAGCTTTAAAAAACAAAAATAAAAATTTCAATCACCAAAGCTAGTTCTGCAAATCAATACAGGTAAAAAATATATATATTACAACTTTTATGGGAAAAAAGTTTTGAGTTACTCACGGTTCTTTTCACCTCTCCACCTTGACCCCATATTAAATCTTATAGCTGCAGGAGATTCCAGCTGTATTATCAGCACAAGCAGAACAGTCAGAAAAGCCATGGTTGGTTACAAAACAGGTATTATATTAAGCTGTGTCTTTGGCAATCATACCAAGAAGCATTTCCTCCAAAAGATATGCAAGAATGGAGATGACATCTGTAATATTCGCTGGCGATGCCTGATGCAAAATGTGCTCGATAAATATAGACATAATAATTACGTCTCTATTGAAGTGGAAATGAAATGATTGCTGTTCCATAGACTGGCTTGTGTCCCAACAGCCAGAATAGAAGAGCTGACAGTCATCTCTGCAGCAGCAGGTCTCAATGCCACTAAATATTTATCTGTGATTGTCACAGCTTTGCAAGTGAGGATAGTAAAAATTCAAACAGATCTACACTCAGATTTTTCAATGCACAAGCAAAAAAAACTACTGCAGAGTGTAATGCAGCTTTGGTTTTAAACTCATTTGTCACAGAAAGCAGAAAAGTGACAAAGTAGAATATAAATGTAATCATAAAGTCAAAAAATCTGAAAGAGTGTAAAAAAAAAGTTAAAATTACACTGATCCAAGCTGTAAAATATGGTTTCCGAAGGATAGATATCAGAAATTTTTGGGGTCTGCATGTACAATGTTCGCTGAACGAATGTAGAACATATTGGCACAGTTCCACCAAAAACTGCCTTATTCTGTGTTATATAACTTTTTCTTTTGAATGTAAGTTCCATCTAGTGGCCAAAGATCCTTTTTTTATGGACTGAAGTTTTTAAAACAAATACTATGTTATGGACACTGGATGGCACTTATGATCATATGGGACAGTTACAGAGCACATAGTATGAAAAGTTTCATTGGAGCTGTGCTGATATGTAACCCTTTAAGGTCCATTTCACCTAATTGGGCAACTAGAGGTACTTTAAAATTGATGCATTCCTTAAAGTGGTTCTAAATAGAGTTGAGCGAACCCAAACTGTAAAGTTTGGGCCCGTACCAAACTTTGGGGTATCCGGGACCCGAACCCGAACCCAGACTTTTCAAAAAAAGTCCGGGTTCGGGTCCGGGGTTCTGGTATTTTATTCCACGTGTTGAATAGCTGCCCAAGGGCAGCCAATCAACAAGTGTTTCACTGGTTTGCCCTTAGAAGCCATCACAGACATGCCTACTAATGGCATGGCTGTGATTGGCCAGTGCATCATGTGACACAGCCTCTATATGGGGCTGGAGTCACCGTGCTGCATGTCATATGCTCTCAGGATAGTTTAGGGAGAGGATGCTGCTGGCTCTGTGAGGGACAGATTGCAGATATTATAGAACATCTCATCCTGCATTACTGAGCGATCTGATTGTGGACTAGGGAGAGATACTAGTACTGCTGCTTTGAGGGACAGATTGCAGACCTCATCCTGCTGCACAGAACGATCTGACTGGACTAGGTAGAGTCTGTTGCTTTAAGGGAAAGATTATTGTTCTAAAATCATCTCCAAGTTGTACAGGGAAAGGTTCCAGCTGTTGCTTTAAGGGAAAGATTATTCTAAAATCATCTCCAAGTTGTACAGGGAAAGGTTCCAGCTGTTGCTTTAAGGGAAAGATTATTGTTCTAAAATCATTTCCAAGTTGTATAAGGGAAGCTTCTTCCAGCCGCATAGAGCCATATTATTGTTCTAAAATCATCTCCAAGTTGTATAGGCAAAGTTTCTTCCAGCCGCATAGAGCCATATTATTGTTCTAAAATCATCTCCAAGTTGTATAGGCAAAGTTTCTTCCAGCCGCATAGAGCCATAATATTGTTCTAAATTTTAGAACAATAATATGGCTCTCTATGTGGCTGGAAGAAACTTTGCCTATACAACTTGGAGATGATTTTAGAACAATAATATGGCTCTCTATGCGGCTGGAAAAAACTTTGCCTATACAACTTTGAGATGATTTTAGAACAATAATATGGCTCTCTATGTGGCTGGAAGAAACTTTGCCTATACAACTTGGAGATGATTTTAGAACAATAATATGGCTCTATGCGGCTGGAAGAAACTTCCCCTATACAACTTGGAGATGATTTTAGAACAATAATCTTTCCCTTAAAGCAACAGCTGGAACCTTTCCCTGTACAACTTGGAGATGATTTTAGAACAATAATCTTTCCCTTAACGCAACAGCTGGAACCTTTCCCTATAGAACTTGGAGATGATTTTCGAACAATAATCTTTCCCTTAAAGTAACAGCTGGAACCTTTCCCTATAGAACTTGGAGATGATTTTAGAACAATAATCTTTCCCTTAAAGCAACAGCTGGAACCTTTCCCTGTAAAACTTGGAGATGATTTTAGAATCTAAAATCATCCCCAAGTTCTATAGGGAGAGTTTCCTGCTGTTGCTTAAAGGGACAGATTATTGTTTGACAAAATTAAAAAGTGCATCTACATTGCTGGTTTAAAAAAAAAACAAAAAAAATCCAAAGACTACATTTGCAGCCAGCGGTGCATTTCCTGCACAAAAATAAAAAAAACAGTGTTGGCTACCTCCTCCTCCTCCACCACCACTTCCACCGCCTCCTCAACCTCCAACTCTACATCCACCTCCATTTTTGATTTTTTAATGTGATTTTAGCTTAAAAATTATTTTATGTTATTTCCCTATCCCCATTTCTTTGTAGGGCACTTGTTCGACTCTTACCCCCATTTCCTTCCTTTTGCAGACCTCTAGGACTTGCCAGGACTTTGTTACAGCCATTTTTGTGCCTAAAAGTTTGGGTTCCCATTGATTTCAATGGGGTTTGGGGTCCGGGACAAAGTTCGGGTCAAATCCGGTCCCGAACCCGGACTTTGTCTGGAAGTTTGGCCGAACCTGCCGAACCCTGACTTCCAGAGGTGCGATCAACTCTAGTTCTAAAGCCTTAATTTTTTTTTACTTGAATGCATTTTATGCATTCAAGTAAAAAATACCTTCTGTGCTGCAGGATCCCCCAGCACCCCTTATATTTACATGAGCCCAATCCAGTGATGTACACAAGTGCAGCGGCTCTCGCTGCTGACTCTCTCCTCACTGGGCAGATTGATAGCAGTGGAAGCCATTGACTGCCGCTGCTGTCAATCATATACTGTGATGAGGGGGGGCATGCTCGATCTGCTCAGCCTGTGTCATTGGTCGCAGACTGGGTGGCTAGGGGGCGAGCCCACATGAGTGCCCCCATAGAAAGTCACTTTCTATGTGGGCATGCACAGAAGAGAAGGAGCCTGGAGCTCTGGCGGGGGACCACAGAAGATGAGGATCGGGGCAGCTCTGTGCAAAACAATTGCACAGATCAGGTAAGTATTACACATTTATTATTTTAATTTAAAAAAAGCAACAAGCTTTAATGTTATATTAAAGCACAAAGCTTTAAACAAAGAAGATGTCTCATGAACATTGAAAAATGCAATGCTGATCTATATAATCATGTAGAAATGCCTTGCTTTGCTTCTTCAAAGAAACGCTAATGCATTGTTAAGAATTTCCCCTCTTCTTTTCTTTGGCCCTGTTTGTGGTCATTCCTAATGCTGAGTTTGGGCATAGCTCACTTGCCACTCCCCTTACTCAGTGGCCCTGCCATACATAAAGGTTTTTTGATATATCTCTGGTTTTAATATTCTTTACAAAGAAGTAGACAACAGAGTGTTAGTCTGTGCATATCACACTTTGCAAAGGGCACAACACACCACAGAGCACACTACAAACAGAGCTGAGCTCTGACATGTCCCCTCCAAATATACCTCTCCACTGTGCCCATTGCTGTGGTGCTCAGACAGAGCGCCATCAATACCCACCCCCTATGTTGTCAGTGTTCCTGTTTACCAGGCAGTTGCCTTGACACACCCTTCTAGGTTACAAACTCCTTCCCTTTGTTTATGGTCTCATGTGGCTAATCTCAAGCAAGTACCTGGTGTTAATCAGTGCTATTTAATTATTCATCTGATTCAGATCAGTGTGGTTGACCAGAAATGGCAGGAAGGATGCCTGGTGTTGACCATGCTAGCTCTGGATCTACTGCATCAATTGAAATGAGACATATTGCTACATGCAAATGTAGCCATTGATCCCTTGGGGGTTGCTGAATGCTGTGGTTCACCTGATCACACTGCCCTCAGTCACACTCTTTCCTCACATCCCGAGCCACAGGACAGGCTGGTGCTTTGTTTTTGTGTTTTTATTAGGGGATTGAACTTGGATAGGGAAGGGATGATTACGGGATGCCCACAGATCAACAGTTCTTTAATGGGACCTCTATATACATCACAATATATACACTTCTCCTTCTTCACTCCAGCACAAACTTGCTGCACAATCAACTTCTTGTTCTTCTCTCCAGCACAAACTTGGTTCTGGCCTAGCTAGCACATGGTGAGGCCTGCTGTCATTTTGGCATGACCTCCGAACTGCCCATTATAGGCAGGGACCCGGGGGCCCCCAAAGTGTAGCAAAGTACAAATGTGCTAGCTAGCATGATGGACTACTGCTCCCAGCTCATCCTCTTCCAGGCCCTCCTGGCTGCAACGGCCCCTCTCCACTGCCACAGTGACACCACAGTCCCAACTGGCTCTTGAACCCTTCTCAGACTGTCTCTCACCTCAATCTGCTCCGGTGTACCTCTTCCAGCTTTTCAAAAAGTGCATCACTCACCGACGCCTGTCACTTGTAGTTCCTCTCCTGAAGATCTCTCCGATAATGCTCTCTCCCGCTGTCCTTCCCCGCTCTGCTTTGTGCTTCTCCTCCAGGATCTCACTCTCTCCTCCTGGATTCACGCAAGCTCTCTTAGGCCGAAGTCAACCCCCCCCCAGACTGGAAGCCTAGGCCTCAACAGCCTGCACACTATTTCATCTCCAATTCTTCCACCCAAACTCTCCTCCCAGACTGGGCTGACCCCAGGTATTTAAGGAGGCCTGCCCCCTGCCTATCCAGGTTGGGGATTGGTCAGAGCTCTTTGACATACCTCAGGAAGCTTCACCTCCTCTTCCCCATCCTTTTTACCAGAACTTTCTGATCCAGAAGGGAGAGGTTACCAAGTAGTGTCCCTATCTGCAGTCACCAGTCACTCCCTAGGCCACTCCCTCACCCAGAATCAAAACAATCTGACCAAATTTACCTACACTGTCAAAAAAATCTTGACACTAAGCATCCTACCTACTGCTACATTCACCCCCCCCCCCACCAAACCTCAGCTGGTCCTCAGCTAAGAAATTTAGAAAAAACAGCTCCTGGGGGGGGGGGGGAACAAACTTGGATGGGAACTGTACAATTAAATGAGTACAAAAATAGATTTCAATCTTTGTGGATATTTACACATGTACACAGTAAATAAATATTTCTAACTACCATCCCTGCAACTAACAGCATGGAACACAACCAATATACACATCCGAGCCCGAGCACTTTTCCCAAGAGAAAAATACTCCCACTCATACAGTTGTAAGGTCTTGACTCTCGCCAGATGGGGATGGACAGCCGTCCCATCCCAGGAATCCTAAGAGAAGAGATAACAACCAAACTACTACTAGCTAAACAGCACACAGGTCTGTTGAGAGGGGGTTATAGACCTCCCAACAGAGCAACAAACACAGCACACTATAGCAACGTCTCTTTCCTGCTTGATCTGTCAGTGAGGGGTTAGATCCCACTCACAGAAACATCAAAGGCGAAAAAGGAAATAAATGCAGTTATTCTCTTTTTAGAGTTTCTGATGGGAAGGGCCCCTCCCCAGACAACCGGCTCAAAAAGAAAAAGGATGGCTTGAAGAAACCTCACCCCAGCATCCTTTCAGTGGGTAAGGTCTCTTCCATTGGGCACAGGGTGGCAGGCTGGTATGTTCTGGCAATAGTCAGGAAACAAAGAACAACACCACGGCATTAACCGGCAGCCCTTGGGTTTGGGTTTATGCAACTTCCCCGCATCTCACTGTCCTTCATGTATAAAACCAAAGGTCTGGCAACTGTCTTTGGCCTCCTTCTGCTGTCTCCCGAGAGACAGAGTGGCGCTGGATTGACCAACCCACTCTGACAACCAGCACTCTACTCTGTCCCTATGGATTGATCTTCCGACCTGCCACTCCTTCTTGATCTACAAGAAACTGGCCCATAACTCATTCTCCGGCCCCCTCTGTGGTTTTGGGACATGTAGGTAATCCCAAACAAGGTCGTCTTCCCACTCCGCCCTGCAGCTCTCCACGACTTCCATTACTTGTGATGGGACATATGGGAAGTCCAGGCCCCACTAAAGGGCTACCCTCTGCTGTACCTTTCTCTGAAATCTGGACAGTCTTGGTAACTCCTTAGGATTTCCTCTCCCAGGGAGTACATCAGCATCGGGGTGATCTCATCACCCATTGGTGATAAGTGGATGCCCTGGTCTGAGTGGTGGATGGCCTGTGTAGAAACAGCTGCTGGATATGGACTGTGGCTCCTGCAGTAGGCTCAGATATCACTGTATGTTCTAGCTCTGTGATGAGAGGAACTCCCTGGATGCTTGACCTTCTAGTCTCCTATTCCTTTTCTTCCTCTGAGCTGGACCCTGGAGATGACCATTCTGTCAGTCCCTCTAATGACCCAAACTCTGCCTACAGTCTGGGGCAGCCTTGGTCCAAGACCCGGCCCTCACCTTCCCCATCCAGCTCAGCTGAGAAGGTATCTCTCTCTGGCAGCAGCTCCTTCCGGATGGGTATGGCAAGGGACTTAAGGTTAGCCAGCACATCAGGGACTTTGGTTCTGGCATGGCAGTGCTTACTGGTACCAGGTCCCTGATCATGTCATGGGTCTTCTTCCTTGTCCTCTGCATTCACGGGGTAGTCACCAGGCCACAACTCTACCCCACCTTTGGGTGGTGACACCAGGACCAATCCAGCCTTCCGGGACTTCTGCGGCTGCAGACAACAGACTCCTGTGCACAGGTCCACCATATAGTAGCATGGCTCCTGCTGTGTGGACACCAGCCAGGTCAGCGGCTCATCACAATGGCAGCACCGGGCCCAGGCAGTGACCTCCGTGGTTGCATCCGATACTCCAGGCACAGCAAGCATAGCCACTCAGTCCCTTCAATCCCTCGCAGGGCAGGTAACATTAGGCCACCCTTCACCATCTTTAGCTGCCTCGTGGTGTGTCTCCTAGACCAGGAAGCTCCCATCTCCTCTTGGGTGTGGCACCTCCCCCTCATACCCAGACTAGCTGGCGCCATGAAATCTGATAGGTGGGCTTGTTCCTGGTCATGCTGCTGTAACCCCTTGTGTGAGGGATGAAACTTTGCCGGCACACTGACTCCAGCAGGATTTTTCCTGGCATGTTGGCTCTTTCGGTGGTTGCCAGTAGTAACAGTAATTGTAGTAACCCCTGTCTTCCTGAAGGAAACACTTCTAGAACAGTCCCACAGCCCTACCCTGATCACCCCAGGCAACAGAAAACAGCTCTGGGCACACTTTACTGTTCGAAGCAGTAGGTTGAAGCATTAGTTCAATAGGCCCAGCATTTGCTGTACGCTGGATGTGTTTGTGTAATCTAGTGAGGAATGTCCAGCCTTTGCAGAGTGCTGGACATATTTGTAATCCATGGGAGTGATCGCCCACCGTGATTCCCATGGGTGACAACGCATGTTACAAAGTGAGAAAAACACTGTGAGAACCACAAAAAAGGTTCCTATACTTGCGCAAATGGATATAAGTGTCTCTTATGGGGCTGCTCATTGTATAGACAGAAAAGTCTTGGAGTTAATATAAAAGATGTTTAAACCACCCTCCCAATATCAAAAAATTGTGCAAATAGTGTAAATAATAAACATCTATCAATTCATACAGTGCAATTCAGAGTAGCCACAGGGGGCCTCTAATAAAGTGAAAATCACATAAAAAGTGCAAGATAATTTGATATGACCATGAGGGTCAAAGGAATTACAAAAGTTCATAAAAGTGCAAATTAATAATATCCAATAATAAAGTGCAATCTAGTCCATTTGTGTAGACATCTGTAGTTTATTTAAATCAATGTGCAGATTCCGCGTAACATCCGAGAAAACGGGTGACTTCAAAACCTCCACCATTACCTGTCACACACCCTACTAACCGGATGACAGTGATCCCCATTACAGGGATCATGAGCACCTGGAAAGATATCCAACGGTTACCAGCAAAACAGCTTCCATGGAGCTAGTTAGACTCTCCGTACCTCTAAAAGACATAGTATAATAGAAAGGAAGAAGAGGAACCTCCAATAGGGAAGACCGCATGGTTGTTTTATTAAAATTCCATTTAAAAACAGTATAAAAACAAGTATGATGTGAATAATGAAGCAGGGGATGCCATATGCGCTCCACCTACATTCCAACAGGCAGAAGTGGCATATCGGACTACAACCACACCCAACATGTTTCGTCAGCATGTTCTGACGTAATCAGGTGTCACAGGACATACATCACCTCCTATTATATACACATTCCGCCATAGAAACTATCCAGTCAGATTCAATCCTCGATAATGAATGCTAATTAGATCTAGGATAGATCAAATACTATTTCATTGCTATATATACGAATGAAAAATGAATGAATTAATTTGGTATAAAAAAAGATATTAATTAAAAAGGGGGATTGATTATACACATACGTATGGTTCAATGGAAGTAACTTCTCCTGGTGGAAAGGGAAGGTATAACAAGTGAACCACAGACCAATACCTCATGTAATGGGAAATTTTACTAATGCACAAAATAAGGGATTACTCAATACTCCATCTTGTGGAAGTTTGGTAATACTACAACAAAATTGAATGGCAATTGGAGCCGCCTCTCAATACAATGCAATATGGACTTTCAATTAATAATTGGACAAAAAAAAAACTTTCAAATCAACATCCGCATTGATCCCTGCAGGTTGTAAGGTATTGAGTCTATATATCCACTCAGTTTCATTCATTCTGAGTGAGATTGCCCCCCCCCCCACCACCAATGCAGTTCCATTTTATCTATACCAAAAAAGCGAGCCTGGCTTGGATCGCTGTCATGGTATATCCTAAAGTGGTTAGACAAGGTATGTTTTGGGAAACATTTTTTTATATTGTTGAGATGTTCAGCAATACATATAGGAATTATTCATTGACAGTCCATATTTCAATGTATTGAGAGCCGGCTCCAATTGTCATTCAATTCTGTTGTTTTTTTTTTTTCCTGTGCAAAAAAAGAAAAAACTATGGTGAGAAAGAGAGCTATGTGGATTCATGATTGTCATGTATGTGAGGACCAGGCAAGGTCTGAAACCTGCAGTTCTCTAGGCTTGCGGCATGTTGAATCAGCCCCCTCATTGCAGCAATGTGTAATATGTCAATTAAAAAAATTTCTTAACATAAAAGTCTATGAGAAGAGGACTTTAACAATCGGTCTTAATTCTGAGGTAAGTGACAACCACTCTATAATGGTACCCCGACTAAGTTGTACGGCGTTCGGATCTCTTGACGTCCAAAGTCTGGAACGGAC
>BLSH010427249.1:265145-282279 GCA_018402905.1 Glandirana rugosa | reverse complement strand
GCCGCCAATGCAGTTAATTTTATCTATACCAAAAAAGCGAGCCTGGCTTGGATCGCTGTCATGGTATATCCTAAAGTGGTTAGACAAGGTATGTTTTGGGAAACATTTTTTTATATTGTTGAGATGTTCAGCAATACATATAGGAATTATTCATTGACAGTCCATATTTCAATGTATTGAGAGCCGGCTCCAATTGTCATTCAATTCTGTTGTTTTTTTTTTTTCCTGTGCAAAAAAAGAAAAAACTATGGTGAGAAAGAGAGCTATGTGGATTCATGATTGTCATGTATGTGAGGACCAGGCAAGGTCTGAAACCTGCAGTTCTCTAGGCTTGCGGCATGTTGAATCAGCCCCCTCATTGCAGCAATGTGTAATATGTCAATTAAAAAAATTTCTTAACATAAAAGTCTATGAGAAGAGGACTTTAACAATCGGTCTTAATTCTGAGGTAAGTGACAACCACTCTATACACAGGGGAACCAACATCGTTCGGCACTGGGAATTGAGGGTGGACACTTCATGAGGATTTCTGACACAGACATAAAAATCTGGTATAAGGAAACATGTCAATGTGATCTGGAGATCATCCTATAATATGTTAGGATTATTGCTGGTTCTTCTTAGTATGGAGTGGTTATGACTGACACCACGTTGAAGACCGATTGCTGAAACCCTGTAATGATATTGTGTGTTCCCAAAGACTTTAATTTAAAGGAAATGTATCACCATTATGCTCTGGCATATTAATAGGAAGTAGTGATTGTAACTGGTTTTAACCCACTAATAGTATTAGAGTGTCATGTGTTTTACATTTGGCATGTAATTGGTATTTAGAGATTATATACAATATGTTATACATACAAAATATAAAAAAAGTTATTGAGATTTTCATTTACTTCTTGTCTTGTAGCCAAAACAGGAAGTGAGAGGAAATGCAGTCAAAGTAAGGGATCAGGGTCGCAGTTCTGGTGACAACCCAAAATTTGGAATTTTCTTTTACTTTCACTTCCAATAATGATGGAATACTGGACAAATTGAGAAGATAAATATCCCAAATGAGAGTACAGATAGCAATAAAAAAAAATAAATCACAGGTGTTTTAATCCTTTTCCACGCAATCCAAAACTAAAAAAGTTTTGCCTTCAGTTACAGTGGCGGCTGGTGAAGTTTTAGGATGGGGGGGGGGGCACCAGGCCCCGCCCTTCCTTTTTGACTCCTCTTACTTCTAATAAGCCCCACCCCTCATATAATCCACCCACTCCGTCCCCTGTATTCCACATATTATGTCAGAAATACACAGCTTAGCATCACTGGACACAGTATACAGCTCAGCATCACAAGACACAGTATACAGCCCCAGCATCACAGGACACAGTATACAGCTCAGCATCACAGGACACAGTATACAGCTCAGCATCACAGGGCACAGTATAAAGCTCAGCATCACAAGACACAGTATACAGCTCAGCGTCACAGGACACAGTATACAGCTTAGCATCACAGGGCACAGTATACAGCCCAGCATCACAGGACACAGTATACAGCTCAGCATCACAGGGCACAGTATACAGCTCAGCATCACAGGACACAGTATACAGCTCAGCATCACAGGACACAGTATACAGCTCAGCATCACAAGACACAGTATACAGCCCCAGCATCATAGGGCACAGTATACAGCTCAGCCTCACAGGACACAGTATACAGCTCAGCATCACAGGTGGGGTATATAACAGCCAGTATCACAGGACACAGTATACAGCCCCAGCATCACAGGTAGGGATATATAGCAGCCAGTATCACGGGTGGGGTACTTTGCAGTCAATGACACAGGTCGGGGTACTTTGCAGCCAGTATTACAGGTGCGGGTACTTTGCAGGCAGTATCACAGGTGGGGGTACTTTGCAGCCAGTATCACAGGTGGGGGTACTTTGCAGCCAGTATCACAGGTGGGGGTACTTTGCAGGCAGTATCACAGGTGGGGGTACTTTGCAGGCAGTATCACAGGTGGGGGTACTTTGCAAGCAGTATCACGGGTGGGGTACATTGCAAAGACCCCCCCGAAGTCGGAACAAGTCCCGCACTTACCCCATCTAATAGCCAGGCAGGCAGGAGTGTTGCAGAGATCGGTATGCGGACAAGCGGGCTGTGTGTGTGTGTGCAGAGATCGGCATGTGGAGAGCAGCTGTCCCCATCAATCTGTCGCCGAGTCACCGGTCAAGGTCTCTGTGGGAGCGGGAGTCACGTCCGCCACCACAGTGACCCGCCCAGCTCCCACCGCATCCAATCACACCGAGCCGCATGCTCAGGGCAGCCAATCAGACTATGTGTGCGCTCCTGTTCAGTGCACACACATAGTCTTTAATGGCTGACCAATAGGCTCACTACTTGGCTGTCAGGTGACAGCCAAGGAGCCGAAAAAAAAAAGAAAGTCAATGTACCAGTGCCTCCTGTAAGGGGCCGGGCTGACTTTTTTTTTTCTAATTAGCCAGCGGGGAGGCGGCGCCCAAGCTCCCCTCATAGACCGGCAGCTCCTGTTCAGTTATATTTTACAAAGTAGGTTCCATATCTCTCGGTCATACCAGTTTCAAAACACATTGCAGTCTGAAGCACTTCCCTTATTGTGAACATATTAGCTTTTATTATCCAAACATCTGTCTCATTTTACTTCTTAGGGATAAAAGTCAATGACACTCATGATGATGCCAATTTTCCCTGTACACAGAGCTTACGTGACTGTAAGCTGATCAACGGGTCATTTCATGTGTGTATGCAAGGTCCCTAAATCAATATTGCCAATGACATGAAAGGCATAAAAAGAGAAACTAATGCACAAACTTCTGAAGTCTTCCATAAAATAAAAGAAAGCAAACATTAATTATAAAACATAGGTCTAGGTCACAGATGTAGTGTATAATTTGCAGTCTAGGTGAACACAGAGGTCCAAGTAAGACTCTCGTTAAAATCTATTGAGCATGACTGAGTATATACACTACATCAATACATTTATATATGTCTGTATGAGTCAAATAAAAGGATAGCAAGCCGAGAATAACTATAACGTGTACTGAGGATATAATCAAGGTAATAAAAAATTGCTCCTTTACAGTGGGAATCCAGGTTAAATACAGTTGAAAACACAAAATATATACACGGAAACTGTTTTTTCCTGCCAAAAGATTTGATATTTTGTTCAGCCAGTCTTGTGCTTTCATTATAAACAGTGTTTGCTGATAGCCTAACCGCCAGCAAGTTATACTTACCACTCTGTGCTACTGCCTGCCCATTCCATCTAAACCCTTTCTTTAAGGTACAGGGAACATGAAGGCCAATTTCCACTGTCATGTGGACAAAGGTAGTGATGATCACTGACCAGGATAAGCATTAACGCCATCCCAAACTGAAGATTACTGATGATGGCCACTTGGAGCAGGGAGGGGGCAAGTCAGTATGGATTGGTGAATAAACCTTACTGGAAGGGGTGGGCTACCAACAAACACTGCCACTTTGCCCTGAATGAGTAAAGTGACAGTGGCTGTCTTTAGTAACACAGTCTAGTTCTGTACTCACCCATCCTGTGATTGGACAGGTGTCCATTTTCTGGATAACGATGAATCTGAGTATTTGAAAATATAGGTTAGTGTCAGGATTTCTCTAAATATTGACACCTTGCATGACCATACTTCTGTACACTAAAGCCAGATCAGTAAAGACATGGTTTGATACATTTGATGTAGAGGAATTCGATTGCCCTGCACAGAGCTCTAAACACCAATTGTGAGCCAGTTCTTCTTGTCCAACACCAGTACCTGACATCACAAATGCTTTTAATGCTCTTTTGGCTAAATGGGCACACATTTGTTTCATTAGCTCAGTCTTGTCCCTTTATGTGGTGGGAGGCGGAGCTAGTTTGATAGCCGGCCTGCTAAAGGAACAGCAGGATGCAGCACTAGGAGAAAGCATTTCCTCTATGCCACGAGGGAAGCCATGAGGTATGGGGCTTGGAGAGCACACTATGGGAACTCTGCTTAGTGGATAGAACCACGGCATCTCCTCCTGTCTAGCTAATGGTTCTTGTTTGTTACTATAGTCAATGTTTTATTATGCACCTGCCACTGTTTGGGAACTGTTCCTGCATTTTACAAAGGATTGCAATACTTGTAAAAACAGTTTCTACAGTATTTATTTTGTTTTTAAATAATGTTCAAAGACACCTTAATAGTTTTTCATTGCCTAAGTCTGTAAGGACAAGAAATGTGATACAGTGGGCTCAGCCAAAACATTGTCAGAAGAGATAAAATATGTATACTTGAGCAAACCTGATTGGCTCTGATGGTGATTAGCAGATGGTGATTAGGAAAAAGGAGTCACACCCCTGGTGGTAAGAGCAGATTCCCTCATGGAACACACTTCAGGTGACCCAGGCCTTATGTGACATAAGCCCAGGATTCCCAGAGCCCTAACCTGGATTACATTAAATTGCAGATCCCTGCATGACCAGTGCTCGGGTGTGTGGGGCTGATACGTACTTTGATCAGGAGGATGCAGTGAGGTGGTCTGTGATCAGCATCTGTACAATGGTTGCAGATAAGTAAGTTTGCATGGGTTTGCGTGGTGTATACTACAGAGTCAGCCATGGAAAACCCTGTTGTAGGCGGAGCCTCAACTGCATGCATCAGCCACATGAGTCATAACTGGCTAACCTACCTGCAAATTCCCACAGACACTCCAAAATCTTGGGGACTGGGGAGAGCCTTTCTAGCCTTCCCATGGTTTAGGACAAGAAACTGAAAGCTGTGTTCAAAAAAGGTAGGCAGAAGCAAAGGGCTAAACACCAGCATTGTTTGAGGTCACCATGAAGTAATCTTTTTTCAATTACTGGCTTAAGATGCCTTGTCCTTGCTGTGTATCTTTGTAGAGGTGGCCATTTTTGTGGAGGCAGGACATTGTTTCCTTGTATCAGGGCCTCCATCAAGGCAATTAGTGAGCAGCACAGCAGTTATCTCACATAATCTTACCCCTCCCAATCTACTGAGAGTAGCAGCCAGAGTCAGCAGTGCCTGAGGTTTCAAACTGAATATATACATATATAAGACAGGAATATCACTGCTATATTTCACTTACCATTCAGTACAAAGGTACCCCTTATACACAATTAACAATTCTAAAGCATTCCCTATAACATGGCAAACTTTCACTATTTGAGTTCAGATTCACTTTCAATATTCTTGAATAAGTCCAATTATAACAGGTTCTCTTTAGATATTACAGTCCCTTTCTATATCCAGCAATGCCTGGGTAGCAAGACTGGCACAGTATAGAGCAGACACCCCTCTGTTCCCCATACATAGGGAAAATATAGCCTTAGAAATTCAATTTCACTGAAAACATGTGGTTTTTCTTATTGTGAGATGAAATACTCTCCTGTCTTAATTTGATCTGGTTCCTCAGAGCTTTAATATGGGCAGCCCTGCTATGGTGCTGTCAGTTTGCCGCTGAAAGAAGGAAATGCTTGGAATTCTGGGTGCTGGGATTAATTACCTCTTCAACTGAAAATAGAACAGTACACAGGAAAGATAAATAAATCATTACAGCTGATTTTGGAATGAAATAAAGTGCACTGTACCACAAGAAATAAAATGCAATGCGTGTTTGTGTGTATGTGCGCCTTTGTTTGTGTCCCGGTTCTGGCAGCTAGGGGAGCTTTGCCTTGAAACTGACATGTTTGAAGTGTAATCGCTCATATTTTCAGAGGATCATAGGAGGGAAATATTTTGTTTGGATATTCCATTTAGATCAAAATGTTACAATATTATTTTGAGTTCCATAGAAAAATTGAGGGGCTAGTCTATCCAAACACAATATTTGGGGGCACTTCAAAGGTAGGATTTCTACAATTGTTGAAGCTCCGAAAACAGTCTCACTCTGATACATTTTAAAAATGTATTTTAAATGTATAGTGGTTTAGTGGTTTTATACATATTTTGCATATACACTATATTGTCAAAAGTATTGGGATGCTTGCCTTTACACGCACATGGACTTTAATGGTATCCCAGTCTTAGTCCGTAGGGTTCAATATTGAGTTGACCCACCCTTTGCAGCTATAACAGCTTCAACTCATCTGCAAAGGTTGTCCAGAAGGTTTAGGAGTGTGTCTATGGGAATGTTTGACCATGCTTCCAAAAGCGCATTTGTGAGGTCAGGCACTGTTGTGGACAAGAAGGCAGTCTCCTCTCTAATTTATGAGAAAGGCATTCTGTTGGGCTGAGGTCAGGACTCTGCAGACCAGTCAAGTTCCCCACCCCAAACTCACTCATCCATGTCTTTATGGACCTTGCTTTGTGCACTGGTGCATATTTATGTTGGAACAGAAAGGGGCAATCCCCAAACTGTTCCCACAAAGTTGGGAGCAGCAAATAGTCCAAAATGTCTTGGTGTGCTGACACCTTAAGAGTTCCCTTCACTGGAACTAAGGAGCCAAGCCCAACCCCTGAAAAAAACCTGCATCATAATCCTCCCTCCACCAAATGATTTGGACCAGTGCACAAAGCAAGGTCCATAAAAACATGGATGAGAGACTTTCGGTGGAGGGACTTGACTGGCCTGCACAGAGACTTGACCTCAACCCGATAGAACACCTTTGGCATGAATTCAAGCGGAGACTGCAAACCAGGCCTTCTCACCCTCATCAGTGCCTGACCTCACAAATGCACTTTTGGAAGTATGGTCAAACATTCCCATAGACACACTACTCAACCTTGTGGAAAGCCTTCCCAGAAGAGTAGAAGCTGTTATAGCTGCAAAGAGTGGGCCAACTCAATATTGAACCCTACGGACTAAGACTGGGATGCCATTAAAGATCATATGTGTGTAAAGGCAGGCATCCCAATACTTTTGGTAATATAGTGTATATATACAGTATCTCACAAAAGTGAGTACATCCCTCATATTTTTGTAATTATTTTATTCTATCTTTTCATGTGACAACTCTGAAGAAATGACACTTTGTTACAATGTAAAGTAGTGAGTCTACAGCTTGTATAACAGTGTAAATTTGCTGCCCCCTCAAAATAACTCAACACACAGCCATTAATGTCTAAACCGCTGGCAACAAAAGTGAGTACACCCCTAAGTGAAAATGTCCAAATTGGGCCCAATTAGTAAATTTCCCTCCCCGGTGTCATGTGACTTGTTAGTGTTACAAGGTCATGTGAATGGGGAGCAGGTGAGTTAAATTTGGTGTTATCGCTCTCACTCTCTCATACTGGTGGCTGGAAGTTCAACATGGCACCTTATGGCAAAGAACTCTCTTAGGATCTGGCCAAGACCATTCAGTGGTTTAACAGGACAGGTTCCTCTCAGAATAGACCTTGCCATTGTCAACCAAAGAAGTTGAGTGCATGTGCTCAGCGTTATATCTAAAGGTTGTCTTTGGGAAATAGACGTATGTGTGCTGCCAGCAATGCTGAAGAGGTTGAAGGGGTGGGGGGTCAGCCTTATAGTGCTCAGACCATGTGCCGCATACTGAATCAAATTGGTCTGCATGGCTGTCGTCCCAGAAGGAAGCCTCTTCTAAAGATGATGCACAAAAAAGACCACAAACTGTTTGTTGAAGACAAGCAGACTATGGACGTGGATTACTGCAAACGGGTCCTGTGGTCTGATGAGACCAAGATAAACTTATTTGGTTCAGATGGTGTCAAGCGTGTGTGGTGGCAACCAGGTGAGATGCTGCTGGCACTGGGGAGCTACAGTTCATTGAGGGAACCATGAATACCAACATGTACTGTGACATACTGAAGCAGAGCATGATCCCCTCCCTTTGGAGACTGGGCCGCAGGGCAGTATTCCAACATACTGAAAATTAAACAAGGTGACAGAACGCCAGGTATGCAGTAAAAATAGTGGAAATTTATTGTAAACACTTACATCCAGTGATAACAAATGTCCATAAAGTCCATGTCAGAACCCCACTTCCACCTTGCTGGCATCTGAGTTGAATTGGAGCTATGTGCCCATTACTGATCAAGCCAAAAGCCCATCCATCTGGTCCGTCAAGAGTCCCTCTCATCTCATCAGTCCATAAAGCCTTTGAAAAACCTGTCTTCAGATATTTCTTGGCCCAGTCTTGACATTTCAACTTTTGTGTCTTGTTCAATGGTGGTAAGGTTTCAGCCCTCCTTAACTTGACCATTTCTCTGAGCACTGAACACCTTCTGGGCACTCCAGGTAGGTTGCAGTTCTGGAATATGACAGCTCTGGAGGATAATGAGTTATGGGTAGGATAATGGATTTCCTGGTAGCTTCATGTTTAATTCTTCTCAAATCTTTGGCAGTTAATTTGCATCTTTTTTTTCTTGTTTCTTGAGACCCTGTTGACTATTTGCAACAAAACGTTTGATGGTTCTGTGATCACATCCCAATATCTTAGCATTTTCAAGAGTTATGCATCCTTCAGAAAGGCTTTTTACATTTTTTGATTTTTCAGTCAGTTAAATCTCTTTTTGGCCCATTTTGCTTGCGGAAAAGAAGCTGTCTAATAATTATGCACACCTTGATATAGGGTGTTGATTTCTTTAGGCCACACCCTGCCTCATTACACGGATACACATCCCCTGACATGCTTAAATCCAATGCGCATGCACGTTTATACAGCTTGGAGTTGGACAATATGCATAAAAATGATGATTTGGTCAAAATACTCACTTGCCTAATAATAATGCACAGTGTAGTGTAATATGCCACACAACTAACTTTATGGGGTTGATTTACTAAAACTGGAGTGCAAAATCTGGTGCAGCTGTTTGTTTAATTAAGCTTTTACCAAAAAACTTGGATGCTGATTGGTTTCTGCTCACGTGTTTCATCATATGACTTATGGATATTTGTTTTTTGGTTTTTTTTTTCTTTCTTACCTTAGGGGCATATGTTCTTACCATTTTCTTATTTTTATTCACCCTTCACTAAATATATTTCTTATGGTATATACACATATATATATATAAAGTATTCTTATTTGGTATGCACCCTATTAGTGTAGGAAGGGTTAAGGAGCATAATCAGAGCCCGGTTGTATATCATCTGTGGAAGTGCTATACATATGTTATTACTACCAGTGTTTGTCAGATAATGATTAAACGTACATAGTTTCGTGAAACGCGTCTATCTCACCTTGCATGAACCTGTATGGACTTTTGATATGGACTTTAGGGACTTTTGTTATCTCTGGATGTACATTTTTACAATAAATTTCCACTATTTTTACCACATACCTGGCATGCCATCACCTTGCTTCAGTTCCAGCACCCTTGAGCAGCACACAGACTGGATAAGCACCTGGAGATAGCGGTAATCAACTTTCCCTCACCTGGAGCGGTCATTCTCTGTTTTTAGACCAGTATTCCAACATGATAACGACCCCAAACACACCTCCAAGACGACCACTGCCTTGCTAAAGAAGCGGAGGGTAAAGGTGATGGACTGGCCAAGCATGTTTCCAGACCTAAACCCTATTTAACATCTGTGCGGCATCCTCAAATGAAAGGGGGAGGAGCACAAGGTCTCTAACATCCACCAGCTCGGTGATGTCATCATGGAGGAGTGGAAGAGGACTTCAGTGGCAATCTGTGAAGCTCTGTTGAACTCCATGCCCAAGAGGGTTAAGGCAATGCTGGAAAATAATGGTGGCCACACAAAATATAGACAATTTGGGCCCAATTTGGACATTTTGACTTAGGGGGGTACTCACTAGTTTACATTGTAGCAAAGTGTAATTTCTTCAGTGTGGTCACTTTTGTGAGATACTATATATATATATATATATATATATACACACACTGTGCACACTACAGATGCAGAGTGGCAAGAAGATAACTTTTGGGAGGATGAAAATTTTAAATTATATTTATTTTAGTTTAGTTTTAAATGGTAATTAAGTTGATTGTAAAGGCAGAAGGATTTTTATCTTAATGTATTCTATGCATTAAGTTAAACAAAAATTCTGTGTGCAGCAGCCTCCCTCAGCCCCCCTAATAGTTACCTGAGCCCATCCCTATCCAGCGATGTTGCAGGAGAGACTCGGCTGCTCGGGACTCTCCTCCTCATTGGCTGAGACAGCAGTGGAGCGTCATTGGCTCCCATTGCTGTCAATCAAAGTCAGTGAACCAATATGAAGAGAAAGGGGGCAGGGCCTAGCCAGGGCTCCATGTCTGAATGGACATATGTAACTTCGGCTCAGCTCAGGTGCCCCCATAGCAAACTGCTTGCTGTGGGACCACTCATCAGGGGGGAGGGGCCAGGAAAACCAAAGAGAGACCTGAGAAGAGGAGGATCTGGGGTGCTCTGTGCAAAACCACTGCACAGAGCAGGTAAGTATAACATGTTTGTTATTTTTAGGCAAAAAACAAGAATTTTCTATCACTTTAAGAGCTCAATTCTTTAGTAGTGACTAGTGACCTAGTAATGTACAACTAATGCTATGCATCAAGTTTTAACCAGAAATCTGAATGTCATTCCAAGGTTTTGGTAAACCCCAAGTAGTGCAAATGAGAAAAAGTGAAAATTATTTTCTAAATTGTATGATTCATTTTTGAATATCCTGTATACATGAACCTTGCAAACGGTACGACTTGAGTTAGCAAGCCAAGTCCTGTTTAAACAAACCACATAACATAAGGTTGTCTGTTTTTTATATGTGTGAGATAAAATAATGGAAAATAAAGTTATTATAAATTGAAAATTGAAAAAGTGTGTTCTTATTAGACAAATGACAAATTGGGGACAGAAATTTCCTGCGCAGTTCACTAATGGAAACACATCCAGTTTATTCTTGTTATGCTGAAGATAAATCTCCTAAAAAGTTTTTGGCAAAATAATTAAATTAGCTTACATATACAATTTATATGTAAAATAAACAATAAAACCAAATTACATTAAAAAGCATTTTGCCAAGTACATGCATTAAAATAATTTGTATTTTGAGACATGGCCAGTTACCAAAAATTAAAGTATATATGTAGCTTGGTTGATATACAGTAGGTTATGGGATTTTGCAAACTGCAATTGCTTTGTACTGTCTTTTATACATTTTGTGTTTTACTGGGAATGCTACCCATTGAGGAAACAGTATTTAGTTTTAGTTTGTTTAAGTGATGTTTATCATAAACAATCACCATGTTTCCATAAAATACTGTTTTAACAGTATTTCTTCCCTTTTTTTTTTTGCATATTAATGCTGCTGATCTTCCCTGTCCTCTCCAGCCATTATATATATATGTATATATACAGTATATATATATATATATATATATATATATATATATATATATATATATATATATATATATATATGACATATATATGATATATATATATATATATATATATATATATATATATATATATATATATATATATATATATACATATACACTTACTGCAGTATAGGCTGCACATCATTGATCTGGACCTGCTTCCTGATAGTGACAGCACTGAACCATGTCTGCACAATGTATATCATCAAAACTGCCTGTAGTCTCATCCAGAGGTATGTGACAAAGTGACATCAAAAGAACATAATTGAGATGCAGTTGAACAAAGACTTTCATTGGCTCACCAGGTATTATTTTGTTGAAAGTTATAGATTAAAATGAACAGAAACATTTTGTTGCATTAACACATCAAAGCTTATAAAAGTTTTAGTGAATAGGTTTAGAACTGCTTTGATGTGGTCTTTCTTATAAGAATCTTTGCATAACCCTATTGATTACTTGGTGCCACTACATAATTGTTTGCTTGGCAAATCCTAATATCATTTCAAGACTTGCAAATGTGAGCCTAATCCTTAACATGAAACTTCAAAATTGTGTTTTCAGTTGTTGCTTTATGTAAATACTAATGGAAATGGGAAAAGGTTTGACTGCACTGGAACCATACTTCATTTGCATTCTGGGATGTCCAAAAATGTTAAATCCTACAAAGAAAAACACTGAAATTGCAAACTATTATTTTTCATGAATCACAATTCATAAGGCATAAAGAAAACATTAATGGAATTATATTTTCACACGCTATTTTGTTCCATCTATTTTTATATGCTTTATTTTCTTTTCTAGAATTTTATTGGGCCCAGAATACTCAATAAGCCACCGGAGACACGGATCGCATTGTTCGGGGTCACAGAAATGCAAATGAATGCTACAACTGGCTTTATGCTTGGCTTCAGTTTAACGCTCAGTTATTTTACCTTCCAGTGAATTTTCACATATCCTTAATTTGGACATTTTTAATTTGGCTTGCACTTCATTGAAACCAAAGAAATTCTCTTAGTGTTGGTTTTGGCGTAAAAAGCTCATGAAAATACCTCTAAGAACATATTCATAGAGAAACTGTTTCTTTTATAAAGAATACTGCCAATTAACATTCGTAAGGTTGCACAGTTTTCTTTTCTTGAATGTAATAAAAGTCTCGTTATAAACAAAGAAAAACAACTTGCCCATTTTGAAATGTTTATACACGTATGTCATTTTTATTTGATGAACAGAAGTAATGACTACACAAGCCACATATGCTTATTTACAAGGCTAAAGAAATAAAACTTTGACTTTGTGACTGAATCTCATTTTTAACCTGTATAATGCAATTTAATAGCTAAGCCATAAATAAAAAATGCAACATTTTTTATTTCCAGAAAGTTACAAATGTCCAGAAAGTTACAAATGTAAAAAATATTCATGGATTGACCATGTTTAAGGAACCAAACAACAGTCCAAATATTTCTGCAATACATGTACGGTATGTCTCTCCATATTGTATCCCATTGTAGACCCTGCAGTTCTGTCAATCTGATAATTGTTCACTCAGCTTCTAATTTCCTATTGTGGGCTGTATTTTATGGGCTGAGTGGTGTGAGCCCTGCATAGTTGTCTTTTGCTAAACCACTGACAGGGACTAATCGTTTTGCAGTCTGAGGTTGGAAATGGGAAGGGAAATGTGACTTCTTGAAAGCTGTGAACAAGACACATGACAGTTCGAAATTTCTGACCTTGTCAACATTTTTTTTTTGCACCTACTTAATACATATGATAAAACACCTTTATCCGCTTCCAGACCGCCAAGCTCATATATACTTGTGTATGTGTGTGTGTGGGGGGGGGGGGGGCGCACACGCTGCCAGAGCACTACTCCTGCTGTGATTGGACACAGAGGTCGCGATGGGAGCCTGACCCCACAATCGTTCTGTAGAGAGACGGAGCAGCGGTCTGCCTATGTAAACAAGGCAAACCAGTGATCTGTTGGGGAGCAAAAGCTGAAAAATTATCTTGCTTTTCCTCTAGTGTATCCGTCCCCCACACAGTTAGAAAGACCCTCCCAGGCACACACTTAACTCTTTGATCATCCCTGGTGTTAACCCCTTCCCTGAAAGTGTCATTTATACAGTGAAAATGCAATTTTTTTAGCACTGATCACAGTATTGGTGTCATTGGTCCCCAAAAAGTGTCACTTAGTGTCTAATTTGTCTCAGTCCCGCTAAAAATCGCTGCTCCACGACATTACTAGTAACAACAATAAAAAAATTAAAAAGTCCCTAAATATATCCCATAGTTTGTAGATGCTATTTAACTTTTGCACAAACCAATCAATATACACTTATTGGGATTTTTTTTAACAAAAATTTGTAGCCGAATACATATTGGCCTAAATTCATGAAGAAATTCAATTTTTTACATTTTTTTATTGAACATGTTTTATAGGAGAAAGTAAAAATTATTGATTTATATTCAACATTGTCAGTTTTTTTTTTGTTCATAGCGCAAAAAATAAAAACTTCAATGGTGATCAAATACCACCAAAAGAAAGCTCTATTTGTGGGAAAAAAAGGATATCAATTATATTTGGGTACAGCATCGCACGACCGCGCAATTGCCAGTTAAAGCAAGCAACGCAGTGCCGTATCGGAAAAAATGGCCTGGTCAGGAAGCGGGGAAATACTTTTCTGAAGCTGAAGTGGTTAAAGATATTTTTGACAGACCAAAAGGGAGGGAATAAGAGAAATGTATTGCTAGGGCTTACATACACTTTAAAAAGTATTTAAAAATTTTACAGCTGTAACTGAAAGAGGAGTAGAGAAGAATCTCCTAATACTTGTCACAACCATCAAGGCTGGGGATTTCTCTTCATTTTGGGGGGACCTTTATATTCCCAAACCACCTTAACTAACAGTACTTTATTGAAAGTTCATCAAAAAAAAAAAAAAAAAAAAAATATATATATATATATATATATATATATATATATATATATATATAAAAATGTCATCGGTTTTGGCTGCTTTATATTCTTCCTCATATTTTTGGTAAAAAAAATCGCAATCAGCGTATATTGACTGGTTTGCGTAAAAGTTGCCTTTGCAAATGATGAGAATTCATGTATGGGGTTTTTATTTTTTTTCTATTTTTTACTAGTAATGGCGGCGATCTGTGATTTTTAACGGGACTGTGATATTGCGGTGGACATGTCAGATTATTTTGACACTTTTTTGGGACCATTGGCATTTATACAGCGATCAGTGCTATGAAAATGCACTGATTACTGTGTAAATGTCACTGACAAGGAAGGGGGTGACCAGCAGGGGGTGCTCTAAGGGTTAACTGTGTTCCCTGTGTGTGTTACTAACTGTATTGGGGGCTGGGCTGAGTGGGGGAGGAGAGTGATCGCGGCTCCCATATACAGGGAGCCTGCGATCACATTCCTTCCCCCTGTCAGAATGGAGAATCATGTGTTTACATACACGGACCTCCGTTCTGTCACTGCAGGGGAGCGATCACGGGTAGCAGGCGAACATTGAGTCCACCCTACCCGCTGCCTGGCTCCCCCGGAGCACAGTGAGCGTGCAAGCGTGTGCCCTCACAATCCTCGATCTTGTAGCCACCGTCAGGTGACAGCGGTTTACGATATCGAACCACTTTGCCGCAGTCAGGCGACAGCAGGCGGTTGACAAGTGGTTAAAGTGCACCTGTGTTCAACCTATGGATAGAGTTGAGCAGACACCTGGATGTTTGGGTTCGGCGGGTTTGGCCGAACTTCGCAAAAAAGTTTGGCCCCGAACTTGACCCCGAACCCCATTGAAGTCAATGGTGACCCGAACTTTTGGGCACTAAAATGGCTCTAAAAAAGTCCTGGAAAGGGCTAGAGGGCTGCAAAAGGAAGCAAAATGGGGTTAAGAGTAGGACAAGTGCCCTGCAAACAAATGTGGATACGGAAATAACTTAAAATCACATAAAAAAAAATGGAGGAGGAGGTGGATGTGGAGTAGGGGGTTGAGGAGGCGGTGACCGTGGCGGTGTAAGTGGTGGAAGTGGCGGTGGAGGAGGAGGTAGCCAACACTGTTTTTTGTTTGTTTGGCTTTTATTTCTAATTGGGGTAGCCCCAAAAAAAAAAAAGATCACTTTCTGCAGACAAACCCAGAGATGTTCTAGCACGGGTTCACTTTTTCCATATAAAATGTACCATGGTTTATTTTTCATGTTTCTCCTGTTACAAATTCCAATAAAGACCCACAGAAAGCACACCAGCAGAGTCATCAAAAAGCATAAGAGACTGCTGCATGACTTGAGGCTCAGACTGCCTGGCTGATTTACAAGGGGCTGAGGTGAAAGACAGATGGCCATGGGGTTCAGGTGCCAACTCTGAGCTTTCAGCAAGGGACCGGGTGGGAGACAATGTGAAGGAACTGGAGGCATTGTCAGCCACCCAATCTACTATCGCCTGTACTTGTTCTGGCCTGACCATTCATTGAGCAGCATTCGTGCCTACCATATAATGTTGAAGGTTCTGTCGGCTACTCGCACCTGAAGAAGGGGATTCACTTGTGCGTGTAGCTGGCACAAATCGACCACATCCTCTCCTTGCAACAGGAGCTTCACCAACACCAGCAGCACCAGCAGCACCACGACCACAACCACGTCCCTTATTTGATGCTTTCCTCATTCTGGATGTACTGTTTAGCACAAATTTATATTATTTTTTAAACCGGCAATGTAGACACACTTTTTAATTTTGTGCAAGAATTGCACAGCAAGGTGCAAATGTACTATGTAGCACTACAGTATTTATTCTTTTTTTTTAAACCATCAATGTAGACGCACTTTTTATTTTTGTGCAAGCAATGCACCACTGGCCGCAAATGTAGTATTTAGAATAATTTTTTTTTTAAACCAGCAATGTAGACGCACTTTTTATTTTTGTGCAAGAAATGTACCGCTGGCCGCAAATGTAGTATTTAGAATTTTTTTTTTTAAACCAGCAATGTAGATGCACTTTTTATTTTTGTGCAAGAAATGCACTGCTAATTTGTCTAACTGCAATATAAAAGCAGTATTTAAATATGGCAAAATGTTGCCATCTGAACTAACAGAACACAATTAAAGTAGTGTCTCTGACACGCAAGCAGTTGCAAGTGCACTGCACTTGCAAAAATGGCTGCAAACGCCCACCTAACAAACAGAAACATTTCTTAGGTTTTATATGAGGCACTTTGGTTAGCAAGCAAAATGTACTCTAGCAAACAAAAATCTTCTCTAGCACCCACCCACCAATAAATCACTGTTTTTGACAGATTTTCTAAATCTAATCTGTCCCTCACCGCAGCAGGATCCTCTCCCTTTATTAGTATGAGATGATGTGACATGCAACACTACGTGACTCCAGCTTATACAGGGAGTGCAGAATTATTAGGCAAGTTGTATTTTTGAGGAATAATTTTATTATTGAACAACAACCATGTTCTCAATGATTCCAAAAACTCATTAATATCAAAGCTGAATATTTTTGGAAGTAGTTTTTAGTTTGTGTTTAGTTGTAGCTATTTTAGGAGGATATCTGTGTGTGCAGGTGACTATTACTGTGCATAATTATTAGGCAACTTAACAAAAAACAAATATATACCCATTTCAATTATTTATTTTCAGCAGTGAAACCAGTATAACATCTCAAAATTCACAAATATACATTTCTGACATTCAAAAACAAAACAAAAACAAATCAGTGACCAATATAGCCACCTTTCTTTGCAAGGACACTCAAAAGCCTGCCATCCATGGATTCTGTCAGTGTTTTGATCTGTTCACCATCA
>BLSH010427249.1:236694-252122 GCA_018402905.1 Glandirana rugosa | reverse complement strand
ACCCGATAGAACACCTTTGGGATGAATTAGAGCAGAAACTGCAGGCCATGCCTTCTTGGCCTCACAAATGCACTTCTGGAAGAATGGGCAAACGTTCCCATAGACACTCCTAAACCTTGTGGACAGCCTTCCCAGAAGAGTTGAAGCGGTTATAACTGCAAAGGGTGGGCCAACTCAATATTGAACCCTATAGACTAAGACGGGGACGCCTTTAAAGTCCAATACTTTTGGTAATATAATATATATATATATATATATATATATATATATATATATATATATACCCATGTTCATTCTTACATGGCTAGGCATAAATGATTGTCATGCAGTATATCTTTAAAGTGTATACAAATGAGAGCACTATAACATCCTTCTGTAACTCTAATCATAAAAACAAATAACGTGTAACATCAAAGTCAATGCAGGTCCCGGATTGCAAGCGGGAGAAGTAATAACTAGAAAAATCGAGGTCAGCAAGTAATATGTATCACAGAAAAAAAACAAAGACTGTATCCTATGAAATGTCCTTTATGAATGCAGGTAGCATGGTACAGGGCTGCATATATTAGACATAAACCTTTCTTCCTCTTCTCCAAAAAAAAAAAAAAGAAAAGAAAAAAAGATTAACCTTTCAAGACTTCTTTTGTTGTACAGCTACTAAACACGTCACAATAGGTTTACTGCTGCATCTATAAACATTCAGAATACTTATAGGTATTTACTTACCATTTGTTACAGAATGCTTACTTTTTCAGTTATGAGAAACAAAGGAAAAAAGCAATATTATCAAATACTAGCCAGATTTTGTCTTTTGCTTTCTGCCTTGCTCTAGTAAAAACATCCCAAAGGCAAGGGACCTACATTACACCAGTTTTTATATCTTAAATTCTAAATATGTTTAAAGGGGTTGTAAACCCTCAAGGTTTTTCACCTTAATACATTCAATGCATTAAGGTGAAAAACCTCCTGTGCTGCAGCTGCCCCCCCCAGAGCCCCCCTTTTACTTACCTGAACCCAATCATTCCATCACCGGGGACGAGAACACCCACTCCAGCCGGTGTCTTTGGTCCTCATTGTATAGATTTATAGCAGTGCAGCCATTAGCTCCCACTGCTGTCAATCAAATTCAATGATGCGTGAGTCGGGGGGCGGAGCCAAGTCCTGCTGTCTGTGTCAATGGATGCAGCAGTAGGACACCCACACGAGTGCCCCAAGGGACCCCAGAAGAGGAGGATCGGGGCCACTCTGTGCAAAACCAACTGCACAGATGAGATAAGTATAATATGCTTGTTTTTTGTTTTCTTAAAAAAAACAAGCCTTTACATATAATTTAACCTCCCTGGTAGTGTTGAGTGAACCCGGACTGTAACGTTCGGGTCCGTACCGAACTTTGGGGTGTCCGTGACCCGGACCCGAACACGGACATTTCAAAAAACGTTCGGGTTCGGGTTCTGGGTTCTGGTAGTTGATCACGCATGTTGAATAGCTGCAGGGCAGCCAATCAACAAGCGTTTCACTGGTTTGCCCTTAGAAGCCATCACAGCCATGCCTACTAATGGCATGGCTGTGATTGTCCAGTGCATCATGTGACCCAGCCTCTATATAAGCTGGAGTCACTTGATGCTGCAGTCACATGCTCTCTGAGACTCTGAATAGTATAGGGAGAGGAAGCTGCCAGCGTTTTTGTGAGGGACAGATTGCAGACATTTTAACATCTGATCCTGCATCCTGAGATTACTACTACTGTTGCTCTGAGGGACAGATTGCACAAATTAGAGATTTCACATACTGCTGCTTTGAGTGACAGATTGCAGATCAAACTCTGCATAACACAACAATCGCTACGATCATACACAACAATCAGATTGTGGGAGTAATTTGAGATATAACATACTGCAGCTTTGAGTGACAGATTGCAGATCAAACCCTGCCTAACACAACAATTGTTACGATCATACACAACGATCAGATTGTGGAATCGTTCACGGCGATCAGATTGTGCGAGTAATTTGAGATTTCACATACTGCTGCTTTGAGTGACAGAATACAGATCAAACCCTGCATTACACAATGATCTGACTGCGCTAGGTAGAGGCTTTTGCTTAGAGGGACAGATTATTGTTCAAAAATCATTGCCTACTCCTATAGGGCCAGGTTCCAGCTGTTGCTATAAGTGACAGATTATTGTTCAAAAATCATCTCCTAGTTCTAAAGGGAGAGGTTCCAGCTGTTGCTGTAAGTGACACATTATTGTTCAAAAATCATCTCCTAGTTCTAAAGGGAGAGCTTCCAGCTGTTGGTGTGAGCGGTGCATTTCTTGCACCAAAATAAAAAGTCCGGCTACGTTGGTGTTTTCAAAAAAAAAAAAAGTATAAATTGGTATAAGTAAATACTTACATAGGGATACATAGTACATTTGCGGGCACAATGAGGAGAGCAAATAAGGGACGTGGTCATGGTGCTGCTGGTGATGCTGATGCTGGTGCTGCTGGTGTTGGTGGTGTTGGTGAACCTCCTGTTGGAAGGAGAGGACGTGGTCGAGGTGTGCCAGCTACACGCACAAGGGAAACACCTTCCTTAGGTAGCCAACAGAACCTTCACCGGTATATGGTAGGCCAGAATGCCCCTTGACGATTGGTGAGGCCAGAGCAAGTACAGACGATAGTAGATTGGGTGGCTGACAATGTCTCCAGTTCCTTCACATTGTCTCCCTCCCGGTCCCTTGATGAAAGCTCAGAATTGGCACCTGAACCCCATGGCCATCTGTCTTTCACCTCAGCCCCTTGTAAATTAGCCAAGCAGACTGAGCCCCAAGTCCTGCAAGAGACTCTTATGCTTTTTGATGACTCTCCTGGTGTGCTTTCCGTGGGCCATCCATATAGCGCTGCCCCAGAAGTGGAAGACATTGAGTGCACCGATGCCCAACCACTTCTGTTGCAGGATGAGGACATGGAAACACCAGTGCAGCATGTCTCTGATGATGGCGAAACACAGGTGCCAACTGCTGCAGCATGACTCAGTGTGCTGACTGACAAGGAGGGCAGTGGTGAAGGGTGGGTGGAAGATGATGTGGAGGATGATGTGGTCCTAGACCCCACATGGAATGAGGGTCATGCGAGTAAGTCCGCCCGATGCCTCTGTGTGCCGGGCTGCGTTCCCTGCGAGCGTCGCGTCGCATGGGGATGGAGACCGGCGGCAAAAACCGGCGGTGGAACAAAGAGTAAACATACAGTGTACTGTAATCTTACAGATTACATTACTGTATGAAATCATTTCACATCCCCTTTGTCCCTAGTGGTTTGCCCAGTGCCCTGCATGCACTTTTATAATATATATGTCATTCTTTCTGCCTGGAAACATGAGAATGTCCATGGCAACCAAAACGCATCCCTTTACGTCAAAAGTGTTTTTTGATCAGCTAGAAAACATCGATAGTAAATAAGAATCATTTGCAGAATTCAGTGATACTGATTTTTGGGGAAATTTATTATCAGACACTGAAAGTGACGACAGTGACAATTCTGCAACTGAGCAAATTTCAGTGTTTTTGGTTTGATTACATTATTGAATAAATGTTATTACTATTGTATTATTATTTTTGATAATTATTTATAGTTATTTATTATATTATAATTTATGATTTCATGTTTCAAACTTTATCATACCCGGGATGTCTACTAGACTCTTGTTTGGACAGATTTAAGTGAGTTATTCCTAAGAATTACAGGCCTACAATATAAAACGCCAAATTTCCATGCAAAATAATTGTACCGCTTTCAGCACCAAAAATCTGAAATAATCATCCCGCCAGGGAGGTTAATAAAGAGCATAGATGATATACAGCACACTACAACCCATAACAGCCTATCAGATTTTTATTGTTGTCTGTGCCCCCATTAAGGAGATTCGCCCTCTCTATTTTTAATTTTGCCATAATCTCCAAAAAAGAAAGTGAAGTAAAATCACAAATTTTGGGTTGTCACTAGAACAGTAATAGAAGGGAAATCTACCTTAGTGACAACCAAGGATTCCTTCACTTTGGAGGAATTCCCTTTCACTTCCTGTTTTGGCTATTATACAGCAAGAGAAGAGAGATACCCAATGGGACACAGAAAAAAAAACTGACCAGGGTTATAACTCTCCTGTAGCCTATACAAAATGAAAAAAAATGTTTTTGCCTTTAGTTCTCATCTAAAACTTGTACATATAGGTAAGCTATAATAAGACCTACCTATAGGTACTGTATATATCTCCTAAATGTGCAGTCAATGACGTCACCGACGCATGCGCTCTAAAAGAACGGCCACACCCGCGCACATGCAGTGATGTTGTCGCAGCTCTGGCCAGTCACACAGCCACAGTCTGCAGACCCAGAAAGAAGACCAGGTGAAGATGGAAGCGGCCTCCACCGGTGACAGTCGATGGCTACATGTGATGCATACTAGCACATTATGACATTACCTTCCGGGTCAGAAAAAAAAATATCACCCAGCGGTTTACTACCGCTTTACAGTAAAAACTTCCCCACTTCACAATGTTCACTTTAGACTACATCCCCACCCAATTTCTCCTACACCATACGACCGTGCATAAATTAGGCTATTACAAGTCACTGGCTATGCACATGTGAACGTGGGAAGACTTTGCGTCCCTATACATTGGCAACATGCATCAACATGCATCCCAATGATTAGAGAATGGATCGTCAGGCTCTCTAAGATAGAGGAGTTGGAAGAATTGATTCACATCTCCAAGGGTGAATACAAAAATGTACTAATACATGGGCATGCTGGATTCATTTCAACTTACTGAACATTTTCACTAGCCCATACTCACTTAGTGGTACTGAGGGTTGTCACCACATACCCCAGGCGAACAGGTCAGAACAGGAAGTGGGTCTACTACTCTCAGCCGCTCCCACCCCTCCCATTTTTTTCTCTTGCTATTTCATTTTCTCTTTTTCTTTGTTCTTTTTCCACTTCTGTGCCCCACTACATGGACATTTAAAGTCCCCCTTAACCACTTGCCGACCATCCGCCGCAGCGTGACAGCGGCAAGATGGCTCATTATCGCGAAACGCCGTCACCTGACGGTGGCCGCAATAACTAGCATTGTGAGCACGCGCACGCTCCCGGAGGTGCGCTCGCGTGCTCACTGTGTCCAGGGGTGCCAGGGAGTGGGTAGGGTGGACTTGATCACCGCCGGCTAACCGACCGCAATGGCCCCCCCCCCCCCCGCAGTGAAAGAACAGAGGTCCGTGTATGTAAAAAACTGTTCTGACAGAGGGGGAAGGGCTGTGATCACAGGCTTCCTGTATATGGAAGCCATGATCACTCCTCCCCCCTGCCAGCCCAGCCCACATACAGTTAGAACACACTGAGGGAACACAGTTAACCCTTACAGCGCCCCTCCAGGTTAACCCCTTCACTGCCAATGGTATTTACACAGTAATCAGTGCATTTTATAGCACTGATCGCTGTATGAATGCCAATGGTCCCAAAAAAGTGTCAAAATGGTCCGACATGTCCACTGCAATATCGCAGTACCGCTAAAAATCGCAGATCGCCACCATTATTAGTAAAAAATGAAAAAAAATAAAAAACTCAGAAATGAATTCTCAGCATCCGTAAACACGGAAATTTTTGTGCAAACCAATCAATAAACGCTGATTGAGATTTTTTTAACCAAAAATAGAAGGAAGAATATAAATTGGCCAAAACCGATGAAAAAAAATGTTTTTTTATATTTTTTTTGGATTTGTATTTTAGCAAAAAGTAAGAAAAACATTTTGTTTTTGCAAAATTGTCGCTATTTTTTATTTATAGCAGTGATCAGAAATGACGCAGAGGGGCTCAAATACCACCAAAAGAAAGCTCTATTTGTGGGGAAAAAAGAACGCAAATTTTGTTTGGGTACAACATCGCACGACCGCACAATTGTCAGTTAAAGTGACTCAGTGCCGAATTGCAAAAAAGTGCTCTGCTCCTAAAGTGTGAAATCCTTCCGGGGCTGAAGTGGTTAATAACACACACAGTGGGTAAAGTGTCACTTTGACATAGACAAACCTATATCTTGCCTCCCTTTCGCTGTTGAATAATGGCTATACTCAAAAAATTCTTTGTACCTTCAGTCAGATTTACTGTATTGCTTGTCATGGTCTCTTCAAGAAACTATTTGATTTTTGCACTGTTTGTACCACTTTTATTGCTTTAAATAAAAATTTTTGGTGGAAAAAAAAAACTCCCCACTAACTGTTCCCCCTACCCCCCCACCTATCCCCTAAGGCTCGATTCACATCTATGCATTTTGCTTTTCAGCATTTTTGCAGTGCTTTTTGCTGTGCTTTCCACGTTATTTTACCACGATTTTACTGCGATTTTGCCGTGATTTTACCATGATTTTGCCACTATTTGCGTTTTGCATTTTTTTTTTTTGGTGGGCACATTTTGTTGCTAGGCAGATTTAAAAACGCAAATTGCGGCAAAATTGCCGTAAAATCACCATAAAATCGTGGCAAAAATGCAGCACTTGTGTTTTTTCTTGCATGCCCATTGAAGTCTATTACATGCAAAATGCTGCATTTTGCGGGAAAAAAAGTCACCGACCCTTTCCAAAAATGCAGAGGCACAAAAATGCATTGATGTGAACATGTTCCATAGGAACCCATGTTGCAAACAAAATTCCCTGCATTTCTGCAAAATGCATCAAAAAAACGCATTAGTGTGAATGGAACCTTACACCTCAGCTATCCAGCGCTGTGCCTAACAGCATGTCTTCTCTTGCCACTTTCTGGTCTCACAGGAGACACAAACAGCAGCGGGAACCATTGACTCCTGCTCCTGTCAGTCAAATCCTGTAAGGAGGGAGCAGGGGCATGGCCGAGGTGTGCTATGTGTGTCTATGGATGCACACAGCTCGGCTTGGGAGCGCACCTGCACGTGTGTCCCCATAGTACATGGCTTGCTATGGAGCACACAGGGAAAAGTAGGGCTGAAGAGTGCCCGGCAGAGGACTCTAGAGGAGGAGGTAAGGGACTGCTTTATGCCATATCATTGCATAGAGCAGGTAAATATACGCTTTTTTAATTTCAATTGAAAAATATAGGCTTTTACAACCATTTAAGGTCCACTTTAGGAAATGTAATCATATTCTCAAGTTAGTGATACTTAAATATTTAACCAGTACAGAACCGCGCTATAGCCGAAAGACAGCTACAGCACGGCTCTGAAAATTCGGGAGGACGTCCATGGATGTCCTGCCTCGTGCGCGCTTCCCACGCGCACTCACAGCCTGCGGCGGCGCGCTCTCGCTGCCGCCGCACGCTGCGTGGGCATGCCCATGGGTCGGGCGGACTCGATGTCCGTCCGAGACCCGCCGATCACTTGTAGCAGCTGTAGAACGGGGAACCGCCGATGTAAACATGGCGGCTCTCCGTTCTGTGAATGGGACATGACAGATCTACTGATCCCTGTCACTGGGATCAGTTAGATCTGTTATGTCCCAACCAGCCCATCCCCCCCACAGTTAGAACACACCCAGGGAACACTGTTAACCCCTTCACTGCCCCCTGCAGGTTAACCCCTTCACTGCCAATGACATTTATACAGTAATCAGTGGACATTTAAATTTCTGATCGCTGTATAAATGTCATTGGTCCCAAAAATGTGTCAAAAACGTCCGACATGTCCGCTGCAATATCGCAGTCCCGGTAAAAATCGCAGATCGCCGCCATTACTAGTTTGTTTGTTTATAGCGCAAAAAATAAAAACCGCAGAGGTGATTGATACCATCAAAAGAAAGCTCTATTTGTGGGAAAAAAATGATAAAAATTTAGTTTGTGTACAACGTTGCACGACCGCGCAATTCTCATTCAAAATGCGACAGGGCTGAAAGCCTAAAATTGGTCTGGGCAGGAGGGGGGTTTAAGTGCCCAGTAATGAAGTGGTTAAATACACTGCCTACACTGGGTGTTGTGGTAGGGTATCACTAATGTGAGAATTTGACACATTTGCTAAAGTGGACCATTCAGTACAAGTTGGCATGACAACATTTATGACAGGTCCCAATATAAAGTACAGCAATTGTGAATTTTTTCATGAAGCCGTATTGAAAGATGAAAGCAGTCATTGAGTTTCAGCCAAGTGTCTGTCACTAGAAGATGTCATCAGTCTGCTGCATGCAGGAGGAAGCATTTCTTCCCTTCTCTCTGTGATCATACTGCAACACGGTAACTTTGTAGCAAGCCACAAGGTGAGGGACTATAGCAGGGGTGATCTGTGGCAGATATATGTGAACCAGTGGCAGCTGGTAAAATTTTAGGATGGGGGGACGCCAGACCCCGCCCTTCCTTTTTGACCCCTCCCACTTCTCATAAGCCCCACTCCTTATAGTTTCCACCCCTTGTGTCAGGAGTATACAGCCCAGCATCACCAGATAGGGTATACAGCATCACAGATAGTGGTATATACAGCATCACCAGATAGCAGTATACAGAGTCACCATATAGCAGTATACAGTCACCATATAGCGTATACAGAGTCCCAGGTAGCAGTAAACAGAGCCCTAGATAGCAGTATACAGGGTCCCAGATAGCAGTATACAGAGCCCCAGATAGCAGTATACAGAGTCCCAGATATCAGTATACAGAATCACCATATATCAGTATACAGGGTCCCAGATAGGGCATACAGTCACCAGATAAGGTATACAGTCACCAGACAGGGTATACAGGGTCCCAGGTAGCAGTATACAGAGCTCCAGGTAGCAGTATACAGAGCCCCAGGTAGCAGTATACAGGGTCCCAGGTAGCAGTATACAGGGTCCCAGGTAGCAGTATGACCCCTGTATACTGTTACCTGGCACCCTGTATACTGCTACCAATCGGCTCACTACTTGCCTACTACTACCTTCTTGGTGGTGGGGAGGCGGCGCCCAAGCGCCCCTTATGCACCAGCCGCCGCTGATGTGAACACAGACCAGAACTGTACAGGCACCAGGGATTTCATGATTATGTCATCTCCGAGTCGGCATCTCAGTTATAGAGTAAGAATATGCTGATGCTGGATGATGACTTTGTCTTTTTGGATATAAAAGCAGATAAAGTTGTTGTCAGAGGGAGCACTGTAATCTCTGTGATAGGTAATAAATACCTGTACATTTTACACATATACGTTATTTAACATGACAAATTATATTTGATGCTAGTTCTGCTTAAAAAATAGAATTGCATAGCGATAATTTATGAACAATAAACATAGATATTCAATTGAAACAAAAAATATCTGAACACATTTATTGATTCAATTTACAAATTACTACATTTTTTTTCCTTTTTTTGTTATCTTTTCGCACTTTATTATGTATTACAGTCAAGGATGTAGAACCCGCGTCAATTATTTATTTTTTTTGCACTTTTTTATACGGCTCCATTATGGTTTCGGAATGAAATTACTCTTTGTTCGTTATTGCCAGCACACTGGATTTATTGACCACTCGTTTCTACGAAAAGCACCAAGGACATTAACATTCAACATTGTGACATTTATTCATTTTCATCAGCAAGTTCATCTACTGTAGTAAACCTGAGTGCACATATTTTTATCCTTTGAAGGCTGTGAATATAATTTATGAATATTGGATGAAAAATAGAATATCACAGCACTGCTGTCTTACCACAGTCTATAGCCTATTATTATTTTGCAACAAGTTTAGTATGTAGAAAGCTACAAAAACAGAAGACAAATTTCAAAACATTTGAAAGTAACTAAAAAAGACTCAATTCAATGTAAAAGCAGGATAATGGTAGTGGTATTGGTGGTGTATGTGGGGACACTTGAGTCAGAATACCAGCAATGCACCTGTTTTAAGTGTATTGCATTATGGTGCAGCACCCAACACATTGTACAGTAGAGTGCAGCATACGACACAACAGCTCACTATAATGCAAATACTGCATAAGGTGTGAAACCCTCATCCAGTGAGTAAAGTGTGAATGGGCCCTAAAACTTTTTTTTGTTATGCTGGATAGAGCAGAGCATAGGAGTGTGCACAGGGTGTGCCGGGTGTGCCTGGGCATACCCTAATCACCCCGGGTGGTGTCATTTTCCCCTGCTTTCTGGCACCACTGTCTTCCCCCTGCAGTGCTGTCAGCTTGCCTCCTCTCCAGCTGGCTGCTGCAGGGGACGTTTCAGGATGGATAGCAGGGGAAGGGGCCAGTAAATATTTAATTTACTGATCCCTTCCTTTTCTGAATGAACACAGTGAGCAATCTGTACTGATCGCTCCTCTGTTCATTCTGCACTGAAGCATAATAAACTACGGGGCTCCTAAAAAAATAGTAATACAAATAAAAAAAAAAATAATATTGTAAAATATAATTTAAAACAAATCTAAAAATAAAACACGACTGACACCATGCACGGCTCTACTGACACCGTCCACTGCTCTGTTGATATACATGCATGTTTATGCTCTGGGGTGCACACCCTAATACAATAGGCTGTGCGCACCGATGGAGTAGAGAAAGTTTGAAACTCCTGCAGGCTTATTTTTTGTCATCAGTGTTCCATTGTTCCTGTTTCAAAGTCCCACCATACACAGCTGTCATTGAATTAGATGTCATAATCAGAAGGTTTGCTTTTACCTATATTAAGCTGACAATTGCAAAATGTTGGTTTTCCCATCACTTTCTGTCATGGAGACAATAGTCACCAGTACCAGTGGTCAAAAATCATCCACATTCTAAAAATAAAATAAAAAAAAGTTTTGGCTCTTCATAAACCACGTTATTTATTTTTTTCCCCTAGCTGTGAAACCACAAGATGGCAGCACCCGCACCCGATAGCTGATTGATAAACCAGCTTGGGTGAGGACACTGCTGTATTCCTGGACAGGTAAGTGTCCTAATATTAAAAGTCAGCAGCTACAGTATTTCCAGATCCTCTTTAACTTCAAAAGTTAATTTACCAAAGGAATACAGATTATTTATTTAGGAAAGTAAAGGTTAACTTAACATATTCTATTACAGCTTGATAGAACAGCTTTTTGTTCTAATTAAAATCAACCCAGCTATTGCTACTGGTTATATAGATACAATGAGCGTGTTGAGGAGTTGTCCTTTAAGTCACCTCAAAAAAGTTTTTTTTACATTTGCTTATAATATATATATATATATATATATATATATATATATATATATAATGCTTACATGAATATACTGATAGCTTTTGGGAGACAAATCTGCCATCTGGAGTTTCCATCTCCACTGCTTTAGCAATGATGGAATTGTCTCCATTTATTTATCAATTTATTGGACACAAGACGTAATCCAGCAGAGTGACCTCTGTTTTATCAAAATGTAACAGAAACCAGGATAATTGTTAAATTAGTAGTACTGGATACATAGGAAGCATATGTGCTCCCCAGTAGGAAACCCCAACCCAAGCGTATAGGTCTGGCTTTGCAAGTTTATTGGTGTTTGCAAAGGTACAACCAATTTATATGCTTGGTGACCTACATGACCATATTGATGGTAACATCTAGAACAGCCACATCAAGAGGCAAATTAATAAAAAAAATTAACTTTTTCAAAAAATAATATTTCAGACAGGTTAGCATTCCTATTGCCTTTCCCCATGATAATCAATGTCAGGAGCGTGTGGTTGTTCTTCATATCTCCTGTCCTCTAATCAAATCCTATATGTATATGTTGTGCTCTAGGGGGGATTGGATCATGCCTGCATATCTGACCGCTCTATCATGTCTATATGCATCCTTAGAATTTAATAAAGTATATGTAGACACTTGTTATTGTAATGTTTACATCTCACAGGAATATGTGATGAACAGCACAACTGCTGACTTAAAGAATATAGCATAAGATAAGTAGCTGGTTTGGGTGAGGGACCTAAATAATCAAATGTGAAAAAGGTAGAGAGAAGGAGATTTTGATAGATGACCTTGTGATGAAGATTGAATTTCAATCACCTTCAGTGTTTTTAAATCAGAGCTCAAGGAAAAAATGTAATTAAATTCAAATTCTCAGTCCCCTTCTAAGAGAATGTTAGATTTAGGGTCTGTAGTATTTATTACATTCATTTAACTGCTATTAAACTGGTCACCTAAGCTGTACTTTGCATCATTTCAGCTGTTTGCAATATATTGTATTACAAAATGATTTTATATATATTGTTCATAAATCAATCAAGATAAAATTACATAATTTTTACTTATCTAGCAATCTGCAATATAGTATGAACTGGCCAGAGTGCGAAAACACACTTGGCCAGCTTGAAAATGATCAGGAGGTACATAATATCCGCTAATGAATTGGCCAACATCCCTAGTGATTAGAGCAATGTTTTCCCCAGAAGAATGGTGGGACTTTAAAGGCATAAAAAACATACATGAATTAAAAAAAGTACATTTTATTAGTATCAACAAGACACAATGAGTAAAAAATTGTTTCCAATATATAAAAGATTAGTTACAATGTGTGAAAACACAAAAAGGTGCTACTTAAGCAGGTCTATGAGCAGTACAGTTGCATATATTTCTGCAAAACTTGATCCAACATGTTTCGGAGTTACTTCTACTCCTTCTTCAGGGAAATTTGTTTATATACAGTTACAATATTCTATAAGAGATATAGGGGCATTTTATATATCTGTCAAACATATAACATAAATTGACTGGTTAGTTGGCAAGCAATAGAATGATGGCTTGAAACTCACTTGATATGCGACAAAATAAGTCAGACACCAACAGTGGCACAGGACCATCCAACCCTCCAGAAGAAGGGGAAAAGGCGTCCAGCAAGAATTTTTTTTTGGCAGGATTGCCAGGAAGAGAAGAAAAGGACAAGAGATCCAAGGCGACAATGAGAAAAGAAAGTCAGCAGGGGGCCACATATTGTACACACTGGGACCAGGAAGTGTACCCTGTCAAAAAACACTTGGCCAGCGTGAAAACGTTTTGCAATATATGGGAACAACGAATTCCCCTTTTTTTAAGCAAGAGCCTTCTATGAATATGTAATGGTTAATATGCAGCTACCCCTCTTTAGTTTTTCATGTGTTGTATACATGGAAGCTATTTTGGACCTGAACACTCATATCTCAATTTGCACTGCATAGTGCAGGTTAGTAAATAAAAAAACAACAATGGCTGAAGTTTGTGTATTATCTGATGGTATAATAAATCATGTTTACAGTGCTGTAATCCCCTTGTATTTTGTTTACTTTTTTGGCTGTTTTTGCCTGTTGGTGACGTCCACCCTCCTAGACTGTATAATTAGCAAAATTAGTGTTCACCAAGCATATTAAATAAAGTGAAATGAAACTATGCTTCTTCATTCATCCAATTATACAAGAAATGAATGATAACAAAGGAAACAATGTGCAGAGCATATATACGTTCATAAATATTTTAAAAGCTCATAAATCATATAACATATCTTAATATGCGTAAACGCCATGCATATATGTTTATAAATAGTGATAAACACCATACAAGTGATCCTATAGTGTCCATAAAAAAAGATATCCACATCTATTAAATGTCCATTAAATGTCCATTGTCTGACAGTGACAATGCCTAGCGCAGTAAATGAAAAAGTGATATGACTCCAGGGCTAGTCCTTCACCAATATGCACTCACCAGAAAGTAATTGATAGATAGCATTGCATAACACTCCAAACTCATGGAATCTCCAGCAAATGATCCTCTGGGTATAAAACACTTGGCTGGGGAGAGTCCTAATCAAAAGATGCTTACCACATGCAGCCCGAGAGGTATTATAAAGTGTAGTAATATATATATATATATATATATATATATACCTTAAATAAAACACAAATAAAATTATCTTGCGTGGTGTGGGAAAATCCAAATAAGACAAGCATCATTTTCCCACGCCACACAGGCTATTTAAGGGATAGGAAATTGATGTCAGCAGTAGGTGTATCCCCTGAAGACGTATGTAGGCATAAAACACGCTGGGTGGGGCCTTACTTGCTGATGGCACACCAGCCATTATTGTAAGTTCCAGACATATTTATTCTGTGTACACCACATAATTGTATTTGTGTTTTAATGGAGGTATATATAAAATAAATACTACATTATACATTGCTTCCTGGGCTCCGTGTGTTAATTAGGACTCCCCCTAGTGTTTTATAACTAGAGGATCATTTGCTGGAAATTCCATGAGTTTGCAGTGTTATGCAATGCTATCTATCAATAACTTCCAGGTGAGTGCATTGGTGAAGACTGTGTTTTACTAAGAAAATAATGCTGTTTTTTTTATTACCCTAGCACATTGGTGTTCTTCTAGGACACATATTCACCTTATTTACTAAGGTATTTGAATAGTCACTCCGCTAAGTGAACAGTGGGAGAGATTTACTAAAGCTGGAACACTAAGAATCTGGTGCAGCTCTGCATTGTAGGCAATTCCCTTCTAACTTCAGCTTGTTCAATAAAGCTTTGACAATTAAACCTGGAAGCTGATTGACTTCTATGCAGAGCTGCACCAGATTCTGCACACTCCAGTTTTAGAAAATCTATTCCAGTATCTACTCCTTTAGTTAATCAACTATACAAGTGTTGATTAAACATCTAGCAAAAAAGTGCCTGTTAATTTAAAATATTACTCTTTTAAAATAATGTCTGAAGCGTCTTCTCTAGTTCTCTAATGTGGATCATGCTGGTCTTATTAATCAAACCCTAGGTGTTCACTGGTCTCCAGGCTGCAAAAAAACTCTCAATATTACTTGGCAGTGACATTCCTAAACCTATTACTAGCCTTCCATTTCCTTTTTCTTTTAACTTCCTCGCATCCGCGCTATAGCCGAATGACGGCTACAGCGCGGCTCTAAAATGCCGGGAGGACGTCAATAGACGTCCTCCCATTCGGCTCGTGCTGGGAGCGCTCCCGCGGGCGCGAGCGGCGCGTGCACGTGCCGCCGCACACTGCGGGAGCGTGCCCGCGGGTCGGGCGGACCCGATGTCCGCCGGAGACCCGCGATCTCCTTACTGACAGGAGGAACGGGGAACCGCCGAAGTAAACACGGCGGTTCCCCGTTCTGTGAATGGGACATGCCAGATCTACTGATCCCTGTCACTGGGATCAGTTAGATCTGTCATGCCCCTGTCAACCCCGCCCCCCCCACAGTTAGAACACACCCAGGGAACATTGTTAACCCCTTCACTGCCCCCTGCAGGTTAACCCCTTCACTGCCAATGACATTTACACAGTAATCAGTGGACATTTAAATTTCTGATCGCTGTATAAATGTCATTGGTCCCAAAAAAGTGTCAAAAACGTCCGACGCTAAAAATAGCCATTACGCTATAGCCCCGCCTGTACAGCCTGCAAAAACTGTGAAAAAACCCTGGTTACTGTAAATATGTCGCTAGTCTTTAAATTT
>BLSH010427249.1:201095-218026 GCA_018402905.1 Glandirana rugosa | reverse complement strand
AATATCTCAGACGTTCGATACCACGGTCAGTGACTTATAACTAGTGTGAACTAAATGACTCTACTTTCCAAAAAGGGGTCATTTGGGGGGTATTTGTACTTTGCTGGCTTGTTAGGGTCTCGGGAAATGAGATAGGCTGTCAGTAAATCAAGTGTGATCAATATTCAGTGACTGGCACCATAGCTTGCAGACTCTATAACTTTCACAAAGACCAAATAATATCCACTATTTTTTTTTTTTTTACCAAAGATAGGTAGCAGTATAAATTTTGGCCAAAATTTATGAAGAAAAATTACTAATTTGCAAAATTTTATAACAGAAACGAACAAAAATTCATTTTTTTACAAAATTTTCGGTCTTTTTTTAATTATAGCGCAAAAAATAAAAAACCCAGAGATGATTAAATACCACCAAAAGAAAGCTCTATTTGTGTGAAAAAAAGGACGCAAATTTCATATGGGTACAGTGTTGCATGACTGAGTAATTGTCATTCAAAGTGTGAGAGCGCTGAAAGCTGAAAATTGGTCTGGTTAGGAAGGGGGTTTAAGTGCCCAGTTGTCAAGTGGTTAAACAAAATAGAAAATTGTAAAAAAGGGGGTATCTAAAAAGGAGTTACGATATACATGAGTGGGTGAAAAAGGGGGAAACTGAAAATTGCAAGAAAAACTGTGAACGGATCAGGATTTTAAAAAATCTTTTTTAAAAAAATCTTTTTGAAAAATCTCTTTAAAAAATCTCTTAAAAAAAATATTAATCTTTTAATCATTAGAAATAAAGCAATTAAGATCTATGTCTATATTCAACCCGTGAGGTTGCAAAGAGTTCAAGTTGTAGATCCACATAGTTTCGTTTTGTGAAATCTTTGTAGTTCTGTTGCCACCCCTCCAGTTTTCTTTCACATGATCTATTCCATAAAATGTCATTACAGCGGGATTCCTGTTGTGTACATCCCTAAAATGTCTCGAGAGGCTGTGTTTTGGGTAACCTTTTTTGATGTTATTCACATGCTCTCTGATGCGTATCCACAAAGGTCTGGTAGTCCTCCCGACATATTGTAGCTGGCACGGGCACTCTATCACATATGTTACATGTGTACTTTGACAAGTAATTAATTTGTTAATTTTATATGAAGTCTTAGTGGATGTAAATGCTTCTTTCTTCCGTGGTCCTGATTTGGTGGTTCGACATGGTAAACATTTGTTGCACTTAAAAAACCCTTTTAGTTGGGGAAACATGCTCACCCCTCCTGGTGGATTGATCACGTTGTGTACCAGTTTGCTCCTTAAGTTAGGGGCCCTCCTGTAGATAAATTGTGGTTTGCCTGCCAGGAGGTTGCTCAGTGTTTTGTCAGATCTTAGGATGGACCAATGCTTCTTAATGATCCCTTCTATGAGTTTGTACTGTCTGTTGAACCCGGTGAGGAAAGCAAAGTCCATCGGGTTCTTTCCCTTGGTATTCTTTTTGAACAATTCCACTCTATCCATATTTTTGACTTGTGATTTTAGTCTTTCCATTTCCTTCCTCTTGTATCCTTTTTCTACGAACCTGTTGATGAGAAGGTCAGCTTGGTTCTCATAGTCCGTGATGCTATTACAATTCCTCCTCATTCTCATCAACTGTCCCTTTGGCATGTTTCTTGTCCAGCTAGGGTGATGGCAGCTTTTAGTTGGTATGTACCCATTTCTGTCCGTCTTTTTGAAAAAAGTTCTTGTATGTAATCTATCTTTTACCTTAAAAATCTGAAGGTCAAGATAATTTATTGTGTCACTGTTCCACTCCCCCGTGAACTTTATTGCATATTTATTATAATTTATCTCCTCAAAGAAGTTATTTAGTTCCGTCTCAGTGCCTTTCCATATGATAAAAATGTCATCAATGTATCTTTTATAGAAACCCAGATTGGGTCTTACTCTGTTGTAGATAGCTTCCTCCTCCCACTTACTCATGAATAGGTTTGCAACACTGGGGGCATATTTGGCCCCCATTGCAACTCCTTTAGTTTGATTGTAAAATATTCCATCGTGCCAGAAATAGTTATTCTTCATTGCCAAACTGAGACCTTCAAGAAGGAAATCTATTTGTTCCTGTCTGAGGTCTGTGAATTCTTTTAATGCCCATTCTGTGCTCTTCAGTCCATCTTTCTGTATAATATTCGTATATAAAGACTCTACATCCACAGTTACCAGTAGGTCTCCCTCCTCTATTTCTAAATCCTTGATCTCCAGCATTAATTGTTTGCTGTCCTGTAGATACGCTGTGGTTTTAGAGACTATGAGTTGCAAGAAGTGGTCCAAGTATTCACCTAATCTTGATAAAAGGGAGTCTATTCCGCTGATAATAGGTCTCCCTGGTGGCTTAGTTTGGTGTTTATGTATCTTTGGCAAATAATACATGACTGGCGTCCTAGTCGTTTTGGGTTGTAGGTATTTAGCCTCTTTCTTATTAATAAAACCATGCTCCTTTCCCTTCTTTAAATATTCCTTTAGTTTCTTTTCCAGTTCTTTTTTGGGGTTCCGTTGTAATTTTTTGTATGGTTTTATTTAGTAATGTTCTCATTTCATCTTCATAGTCTTTTTTATCAAGTATCACCACTCCTCCTCCCTTATCCGCTGGACGGATGATGATGTCCTTTTCCTTTTCTAATTTCTTAATGTTTTTCCAGATCGTTTTATTCTTAGATCGGTGCGTTTTGAGATTTCTTATGTCTTCTTCCACCATTTTCTTGAATACATCCAGACTTTCGTTACCATTGTTTTTCGGATTAAAGACTGATTTGTTCCTTAGGTTTGTTTTTCACGACCAATTTTAATCTTTTTTAACCGTCTTAATTGCAATACTGTTTTATCGGTTTAATATAACCATTCCACTCTTGAGTACATGAGGTCTTCATGATATCCCTCCTCCATTCACTATTTTAACATCCCCTTGTATTCTTCATCTGACCTGTGAATCTCCTGCGGTCACTATGGGATTTAGTCTCGCGATCCTCTTCCCTAGAGTTTCAGTCTTGCGATCCGCTTCCCTAATACATTCCTTTCCAGTTCAATTATCAAAACTCACCACATCCACCTTTTGTCTTGCTATACAATGTCGCTGATAACTTTTGGTTTTAATCATATGGACTATTGCTGCTTCTTTTTAAAAGAATTTCTCATTCATCTTGTCTTTTTATTTTTATCTGATTCTCTCATTTTAAAGCTCCTAATCTCCGTGACAAAATATACTCTTCCTTTTTGTGAAGTGACGTCCTCTCTCGTTTCTAGCCTGCACGTTTTTTACCACGAATCATACAATTTATATTTTTATTTTTACACAATTTTAACATATATTTTTATAACTTTTTATTACATAATTTTTTGAAACACATCTTTTTTAAAAATGTTTCCAATAAAATTAAATAATTTTTTTTTAACATCCGTTCCCGATATGGCATTAGCTATACACCCTGAGAAGGATGATGATTAAGACCTCGGAATGGAGCACCAATATGGCCGCCACGCATACTCGGATTGGTTGCTGGGTTATTAGACTGGGTATTTAAGCCGAGGAGTACATTGAGATGCCGCCGCCTCCGACGACGTCTTGATGACGAAACGCGTAAGGTGGAGCCTAGAGCGTCAGACGTACTTCCGGCTGAACCCTGGAACACATGGAAGCTCCGGTCTTCTGACTTCTCCACTGTGAGTTACTACACATATTTAGTTGTTTTGCTAGTTTGATACCCTACACTACGGAAATTTGTATTTTACAAGTGGACATCGCCACCACGCCGGATTGGATCTCAAATCGGTGGCTGGAAGCCGTAATTTACCCTCTTTTCAATACGTTCGTTCCTAAGGGGTGAGTAGGGTTTTGTGTCACAAACGGAGGGGGTCCCTTCGGGCCACCACTGACCCTGCTCACTCACACCCTGCCGCATCATTTATATTTATATTTATTTTTATTTTTATTCACTAACACCGCTCCTATATGAGCATTCACATTGTAACAGCCTTTTTTTTGTGTGTGTATATTCACCACCAGAGGGCAACATTTTGCCACTCACTGATATTCTTCAGCACATTCACGTTTTCTTTACCTTTTAGCACTTCACTTGCTACTGTAACCTATCCAGGCAGCGCCAACCCACTGTCTTCACTATTTTGTTCTAGGTGAGTATAAATTTTGTTTTTTTTTAAATCATGAATTTTGTTGAGTCACTTACTGAGTATGCAGCTTCTTTATCTTTAATCCTTACCTATGTTCCAGTTTAAGCCAATGCCATGACTACTGCCCCAGATTTCCAGTTTCAGGGTGGCTTCTTTCTTTAGCAGCATCCTATGGAGCCACCACTGCATGCAGGGACTAGACTTGTGTCTCCCTACACTGTGTGCATCAGTAGAAACATGCAGTCCTGTAGCCTAGGATGGCAAAAGACACTCTCCTACTACTCCCTACCACACTCCCTTCATTCTCCAAATTAACAGACTGACTCCAGACTGAACTGCCCACTGTTAACACTTTCCTGTGAAGACTGGAAGTTCAGGGAAGCAGTACAAAGAGAGCAGCAGCCAGCAGCATTGAAGGTTGTGAGCTTCAATTGCTGGGGTAATAATTTTAACAGATAGTTTACTAATGCTTACTTTATTGTGCTCAATGGGTTAAGGTATAAAACAGGGTTTAATACCACTTTGAATTTTAGCTGTACATCCAGTTCTATCTGTTATTTCACATATAAATATGCACATATTCAAAAACTGTGACTGTCTAATGCTGGCTATGGGCTAGGCAGTTGTGTTGCAAGTTTAACCACTTTGGACCAGCTTTTGATACAAGAACAATAAAAAGTATCATGGAAACTTACTACCAAGGTTTTCTATTGTAGCATGTGGGCTGCTTGTGGAAGTTTAATTGACATTTTTGGGTATTTTTACAATCCAGAGGAAGTTAAAGAGGATCTTTGCCCTTTGGGGTATGTTGGACTGACCTGTCCGTAGGCAGGTGCAGTCTACTTTCTCCACGGCAGGTGGCGCTCATCTGCAGCAGCCCTGTAGCTGGAGGAGAAGTCAAGAGAAACACAGTTTCCTGGGTCACTGGGGAAGCAATTAGATAGGATGCTACCGCCCCATGTGACTCTGGCAGCCATCTTGGTTCAGGCAGAGCATATTCAAGGCCCTGGCACCCAGGTTTGTCACGTATTTGTGAGTTGGTAGAGTAGGGACAGGTACTCCGCCTGTTAGGGACAGCATTAGTGGTAGGGAAAGGTTCCTGACTAAGAGGGAAAGTGTAGGGTCACAACTCCTTTGACCTCACCCCGCTTGGGCACAAGGTGGCCAGGGCACATTTCTGCTCTCTTAAAAGATGCTGTCAGTCTGGCTGATAACCATTCTCTTCACATTACTGGAAACCATGCTTTGCTGGGGTTTTTTGCCTTCCTCTGGAACAACTGTGGGTGAAGGATTGTATATGGGATTATTTGGTTGTGTATGTGTGTGTATGTATATATATATATATATATATATATATATATATATATATATACATTTATTTATTTATTTTTTTTTTTTGGTTAAACTGGATGGACTTGTGTCTTTTTTCAACCTGACTAACTATGTAACTATGTGAGTGAACCCAGTTGGGCAGCCATCCCACTGGGTTTGATTTTGTAATACAAGTTTTCCATTGCACCTGCCTGTGTGAATTATTGCTGCTACACCTACCTACATGCCTCCTCCCCCCTCCCTTACTCACAAATGGCATATCATTTTTTTTAAAAAAGCTTTATTTGTGGTGCAAAGCAGCGCATTCAGAATTCTCACCTAGGTGAGCATGCCGCTCTGCCCTCTGCACATGCGTAGATGTGTGCCACAGGGTTCAGATACCAATAGAGCCAATAGAGCCCTGCGGCACATCTGCACATGCTGCAGGCCTGGAATATCTGCGTGGGGAGTTTCCCTGAGCAAGTGCAGAGATGGACGTCTAAAACCTTCCCTATCATTGCACATGCATGGCAAATCCCCTGAACCTGTGGGTTCAACAGAGTACATGGGTACATCTGTGCATGGACCAGAATGGTGGCACCTACGAGTGTGCTGAGCCACCTATGAAGCAAACTTTGCTGCTGGCAAAGTTCAACTTTAACATGGTTAAAATCACTGCTGAATTGCCTATTGAATGGCTAACATTAGATCAGACATAAAAACCCAGTATCATCCGATTTAGTTGTGTTACGCATATATAACCTATATTCTATTCCAATACTCTCCTAAAAACAGATGAAGTTTTTAGGAAAAAAAAATAACAGTCAATGAAAATTCTGTGTCACAAACATGCCAACTGATTTAGAGCTCAATTGCTGAGCAATTGACTTTTTCTGCACTCACAGCTTGTGACTTTATCTCCAATTCCAGTATTCATGTTATCCAGTGCAGCTCCTGGTGACCTTGGTTGCCTAAATAAGCATGATAGTCAGCTAGAGCAGCGAGTCTGTATGTAGTTACAAATGGCCAGAGAAAATAAGAAAGATCTGGAGCTGAGACAAACCTGTGCTAAAATGTTGCTAGTGTTCATGGCCTTTAGTGCTAAAGCAAAAATCCACCCAAGAATGAAAGAGTTACTAAAGGCAGAAGGCTGCAGCCACCAGGATTGTGTGTGAAACTGAAAGGCAGCCTCCTGCCTGTCAGGTGAGAGGATTCAGGCAGCGCCGCTGCTGACCGATTGCTCTCATGCACTCCCGGGACTGAACGCGCCCACGCCATGCTTGCCAATCTGCAGGCCCGGGACAGTAATTATGGGTGCCAGCAGCTGGAGGGGAAGGAGAAGAGTGGACACACGTCCGCTCTCCTCCCCTTCTTTGTGTGTCCCGGAAAGCGACATCACTTCCGGGTCCAGCTCTCTGTGTTTCCGGCTCGCTCAGTTGGGAAATAATGTTTTGCAATGCGATCTGCATTGCAAAACATTTAGTGGAGTACAGGGGAGGTGTGCAGTGTCATATCTCAATAAAGAGAACCTGTCACCTTAAAAACATCAAAACTACCAAAAAAAGTTAAGTACATTTTTTTTTCTTCAAAAAATAAAGTCACCCAAAAACATAAAATGCCCCCCCCCAAAAAATTTTGAGGCCCCCCACCCCCACATATACACACTCAAAAACGTAAACGCATGTAAATCTATCCAATGAGGACTCGAGACAGTGGCTGGAGCTTCTGGGTTCGTACTCATCGCTGGCACTATGGGGTTCAGGTAAGAAAAAAATGGGGCTCTGGGGGGCAGCTGCAGCACAGAAGGTTTTTCATCGTAATGCATAGAATGCATAGAATGTGAAAAAGCATGAGACTTTACAACTCCTTTAACACAGAACTTAGAAACTAGCAGCAACCACTGTAGTACCAGTGCCTATACAGCCATTTCCAGGTTCTAGGAGATGGCACAAGTATGGAAATACATACTTACATTCAGGGTTACTGTTAGAAATCATGAGGTCCCGTATGGCCTACCTGACAGCCTCCCCCCCCTCCCAAATTACAAATATTACCATTTTTTAAAATAATTTTTCCAGTTTTTAAAAATGTTTTTTTTTAATACGTTTTTGCAATTTGTTTTTTATATTTTTAAATTATTTTTTACCATTTTCTTTACAACAGTGTTGGGGTGCACGGATGAAATAGCAGGGGTCTAAACAGACCCCTGACATCTCACCTTTGAGACAGAGAAAGGAATATTCTTCAGTTCCTTTCTCTGTGGCCTCAGCTGCACTGAAAATGAATGAACTAGAGACAGAGGCTCCTGTTCATTCATAAACGGAAGCATAGTAAACACAGTGTGGATGCTCAGTGGACACAGGAGCGATCCACTCACTGTGTCCAATTCATCAAAAGAAGGGGGTGGTAGATGACATATTTACCGCCCCCTTCTCCCACTCTCCCTCCGCCTGTGTACCCGCAGCAGCTGGCAGAAGTGCTGTGGTGGGTAAGGTGGGGGCCTGGGCACACTGGGGGGAATCAGATGTGGGCAGCACAGGGAGGGGGACTGGTGAGATGGGACAGGAGGACAATTACAAAAAAACACACTGTGTCTCTCCCTCTAGAAGCTGAAATCTGCACAGACACTGTGTATTATTCTGTAATTGTCCTCCTGCCCACTGCACCGATCGCCCCGGGCCCCCTACAGGAGGCCTGGTGGTATCCCTCTATCAGTGGCCATGCATACATTGGTCCAAGCTGGATCACTGTAACTGCAGAAATTACCATACAAAGTGAAAAGTCCCTTGTAATGGGAACAGGCTATTTCACTTTAGCATTTAACCCCTAGGTATCCCCTCCACCACCCCCAGCCTTAGATGTTATTATATATTTGGTGGCAATTTATGAGGCTTAACATTAAGGTGTTTTTTCTTTAGGTACACCATATTCCAGGAAATGTTTTATTTTGTCATTGCTGACTGAAAAAGCCCATTTTCGGCTCCAAATTTACATACAAAGCTTAACTTGAGTTTCAGTGAACACTAAAAATAATCTGAATACATAAATGAATCTATTAATCTGTTCCACCATTCATGAGAACGTAAAAAGTGCTTAAAATATATATTTGGTAATTACAATTAGGACAATTAGCTTTGTTAGCAGAAATCTGCTTATCCTATTATAATTTTGTATTACTAACGTTACACTTGGCTGCTTTTAAATTATTGACATGTGCTGCACTCTAGTGGTGTCTTCAACAAACTACAGTTAGCCGAATTCTGTTCAGGAAGAGAATGCAGATAATTACCTATACAATAAAAACAAGGATGTCTATCAGGACAATTTCTGAGGAACTCAACTGTAATAGTATTTTTGACATTAAATCAATTTTTTACAGATTTTCAAATACATGCATTTTAAATCATATATGTGCACATTAATAAATATTCTTGAATTTTTTACATTATATATGTGCAGGATTGCCATGATTTGCAAAGCTTGTCAGTGAAAAAGATAAATCCATATGTTATTTTTTTCACAGATGGTTTCTAGTCATGGTTGGTCCTGCTGACCCTAGACTGAAAAATCTGATCTCTTTTGGTGGTATTTGATCACCTCTGCGGTTTTTATTTTTTGTGTTATAAACAAAAAAGAGCGACAATTTTGAAAAAAATATATATATTTTTTATTTTTTGCTATAATAAATATCCAAACGTTAAAAAAAAACAAAATTCTTCCTCAGTTTAGGCCGATATGTATTCTTCTACTTATTTTTGGTAAAAAAAAAAATTGCAGTTTGCGCAAAAGTTATAGTGTCTACAAAATAGAGGATATATTTATGGCGTTTTTATTATTAATTTTTTTTTTTACTAGCAATGGCGGTGATCTGTGATTTTTAGCACGACAGCGACATTGTGGTTGACAGATCAGACATTTTTTTTTGTTTAAATGTCACTGCCAAGGAAGGGGTTAATGCTAGGGGGCGATCAAGGGGTTAAGTGTTCCCTAGGGAGGTGTTTCTAACTGTGGGGGGAGTGTAGTGACTGGGGATAGATAGAGAATGCTGTTCCTGGTCACTAGGATCAGCAGATCTCTCTCTGTTCCCCTGTCAGAAGGGGGATCTGTTTGTTTACATTGACAGATCCCCATTCTGGCTCTCTGTGGAGCGATCGCAGGTGGCCATCGGGCATCGCGGCCTGCCGACCATGCGCATCGGCTCCGGCGCCATGCCGCGCCTGCTATTACTCTTAAAGCAGCCGACGTACAGCTACAGCGATTTGCATAGCGGAGCCAACCTGGCGTCTGGTCGGCAAGAGGTTAAGGCAGTATTAAACCCAAAACCAAAAATGTAGGATATTGCAGTGTACCAAATCTTTGTTGTGGTGGCTACATCCGTTTTCTTTTTTTTTTTATCCTTTATTTTCCCCTGGTGATCTGACCAGTAACACACTTCCTGTTTAACCACTTCAATACCAGGCACTTAGAACACTTCCGCCCAGACCAATTTTCAGCTTTCAGTGCTGTTGTGCTTTGAATGACAATTGTGCGGTCATGTGACGCTGCACACAAACACAATTTTTATTTTGTTCCCCACAAATAGAGCTTTCTTTTGGTGGCATTTGATCACCTCTGCGTTTTTTATCTTTTGCGCTACAAATAAAAAAGACCGAAAATTTTGAAATTTTGTTTCTGTCACAAAACTTTGTATAAGTACATTTTCTCCTTCACTGACGGGCACTGATGTGGCTACACTGATGGGCACTGATGAGGCAGTACAGATTGGCACTGATAAAGTGGCACTGATGATGGGGCACATATATGCAGCACTGATGGGCACTGATAGGTGGCACTGATGGGCACTTATAGGCGGCACTGATGGGCACTGATAGGTGGCACTGGGCACTGATGGGCACTGATAGGTGGCACTGCTGGGCACTGATAGGTGGCACAGGTGTGCACTGGTCCATGGCACTGGTGGGCACTGGTGCATATAGCACTGTTATGTATGGCACTGGCAGGCATCACATATGGGCACACTGCCATCCCTACAGTGCACTGTATGCCCCTTACCTGGTGGTCTAGTGTGGGCTCCCTGGTGGTCCCTGGGTGGCCTCCAGATCTTCTCCCTGGTGGCCCATGGGCGGCATCCTTATGTAGTCCCTGGGGGGGCACCCTGGTGGTCCTGGTCGGCCCTCTGCTGGTCCAATGGTTTGACCCTTTGATCGCCCCTGATGTTGACCCCTTCCCTGCCAGTGGAATTAGTACAGTGACAGTGCACATTATTAGCATCGATCACTCTATTAGTATCACTGGTCCCCAAAACGTGTCAGTTGCCGATCGCTGCCATTACTAGTAAAATCCCTTACTTGCTATGCTGGCGCCTGCACCCAAAGCCAATTGAAGAATTGGTTTGGGTGAGGACATCCCTGGACAGGTAAGTGTCCTTATATGAAAGTGTTACTAAACCCAGGACCTTACATTCACTATATCTGGTCTCTCACACTACACAGAACATGCAGTTATTTTAGTAAATATAAACTGCCAAATACATTTTTCTCATCAGCAGTATATAGTAGTCTTGTGACTAGTTAAAAAATGCCTCTAGCAATCCACACCAAATTGAGCATGTGCAGAGTGACTCCAAAGGCTCTGTCCTATCAGTAGATGGATTGGGGACTGTGGAAGAAGGGGAGGATCAGAAATGACAGGATCAAATAGCCTTCTTACACAATACAGAGGAGGTTCTGCAGTGAGTATAACAAGCATGCTTTACTGCAAACAGTACACAGACTGATTTTACTGTTGTGTGTTTAGTAACACTTTAAAAGTCAGCTGCTGACTTTTATTTTTTGGGGGTGAACCTGGAGCTCCTCTTTAAAGTACTGGCAGGTGGTGCTCTTTCAAGCTATTGCTGTTTTTTTGGGGAGCTCTTGCTCACATTTATTGATTATTGTAGTAATGGTACAATCTTTTGTAAATGCACAATGTCTAAATAAAGAATTACAGAAAATAATAGACTCATTGGCTAAATTATCAGATCTAAATAAAGGGGGGGGGATAAACAAATTAAAACAAATGCATGCACCACATTTAGGCCTCATACACACGGACGTTTCTAAAAAAATAAACAAAACGTCGGGCCCAACGATAAGGAAAAAAAGTCGGCGTCTTTCGGCGTTATGCATTGGCGTTTTTGAGCGTTAGTGAGCGTCGGCGTCAATAGGCGTTTTTTTAAAAAAAATCATCCCTCTGCTATTTTTCAACCTAAAAACGTCGGCGTCAAAAAACGCCGGAAAACGCCGGTATAATAATAGGTGGCATATGGTGGCATATGTTGGCGTTTCTTGGCATATTGTGGCGTCGGCGTCAAAAAACGTCAAAATGTTACAGCCTCAGAACGCGATGGCCATGGGTTCTACTTTCTGCTCACTAACGCCGACGCCACCTACAGCTCAGAAACGCCAACGTTTTTATGGGGCCATTGACTAACATGGAGAGCTGCAAAAAACGCCAGAAAACGCCGGCGTCAAAAAACGTCCGTGTGTATGAGGCCTTAATGTTTGGTAAACTGCAGCATGTTATATTTTTACATTTGAATTTAAAGTGTTACTAAACCCAGGACCCTGCATTCACTATATCTGGTCTCCCACAGTACACATAACATGGAAATACAACCATTTTAGTAAATATAAACTGCTAAATACCTTTTCTCATCAGCAATTAGAGCAGTCTTGTGACTTCTATCAGTGTCCAGCCAATCACTGGTTAAAGCTTGTAGGAGGAGTTTTCTAACTGTGCTATGAGACGGCAAGACCCCTGGCCATCTGTCTGAACAGTGCTGATTGGCCCGGTGCTGATCACATGCACCCTCCCAAGACAAAAAAAACCTCTCTAGCAATTCACGCCAAACTGAGCATGTGCAGCCTGACTACAAAGGAAAATTTTAGAAGTCAGTGGAAGAAGGGGAGGATCTGTGCATACAGGATCAGACAGCCTTTCTACATAATATGCAGGATTAACCCCTTAGGTTCCACAGTGAGTATAACAAACTTGATTTACTACATATACAGGCTGATTTTACTGTTGTGGGTTTAGTAACACTTTAACAGTGCTTTGATTTGAGTTCTCTGCAGTCGGGTTTTGAATCCCTAACATGGGGTTTTGCTTGTTTTAATCCTGCAGCCTGTGCTCTGTGAATTTATATCTGTCTTCTTCTTACCATTTGTCACTTCTAAACTTTTTTTTTTCCACATTTGAATCTGATTGGTGGTGTGAAAAAAAAAAACGTTAACACTTTGATATGTCAGTTTCTTTTTCTTTTGTTTTTTTTTCTGCTTAATACCATTGTAAGATAAATGTAGGTACACATGAACCCTATGTACACTATTTATATTGTGTATTCTGTGTCCTGAAAAACTGTCAAGAAGTACTATTTTTTTTTTTTTCCAAAATGATTTTATTATGAATCAAGAAGACAAAGGTGCACCATACAAAGGCGGATATGGATAAGGAAGAATTCACAACATTTGCATGGCAATATCATGTGACATAACAGCGGACAGGCAGTATACTGAATAAAGATTGGGTTGTTACCTCATAAGCCTGTAGAATAGGTATAATCACATTGTTTAGAGCAATAATAGGAGTTGGAACAACTACAGGGGCATGTGACCAGCACATGCGGTTTGAACAATAGGGAGTTTTGGGAGCGGAGTTGGGTGGATGAGAGAGAGAGAAGAAAGAAAAAGAAAAAAAAAGGGGGGTGACTGCAGAGATTTTGGTGGGATAGAGGTTATTCTGGGCTGATCATGCTTAAGGTTAGGCAATTTACGGTGTCTGTTATCATGAGCTACCTGGGTGGGTCCCATTATCCAAGAGTATTCTGTCAAAGTGCGGAAATGGATCCAGCAAGCCCATTTTTTTAGAAAAACTAGAGGGGGAGTCATGAGCGACGGCAATAAGTTCCTCCATTTCTGTTATTTTTTCAATTCTAGAGAACCAGTCTTTGAGGGATGGAGGCCTTTGGGTACCCCATAGTTTTGGAATGCAATGTTTGGCCGCATTAATTAACGACATAGCCAGCAATTTAAAGTATGAGGGCGCAGTGTTTATTTGGTGGTGCAGGAGATAGTGTGCTGGTGTCAGTTCTAGCAGGGAAGTGGTGATTGCCATTGTTTTTAGATGAACCATTTTCCAAAAATCTCTTATAATGGGGCATTCCCACCAGATGTGTAAAAGGTCCCCCGTCGCTGTTTGACATCTCCAGCATAGGTCGGGAATTGTAGCGTGGAATCTATGAAGGAGCGCAGGTAGGCGGTACCAACGTGAGAGTAACTTGTAGTTGTTCTCCTGAATAGCCACATTAATCGATCCCTTGTGTATACACTTAAGTATGTTCCCCCACTGAGGTTCGGACAGGTTTAGGTGAAGTTCCCTAGCCCAGGAGTCGTATGCTTTGCTTTCAGTAGTCTTTGTGTTGTGCCAGAACATATCATATATGAGGGAAATAACATGTCTTTGAGGAGCTTGGTTTAGACAAAGTGCTTCAAAAGGGGTTAACGGAGCAGCAAGATCGTAGGCAGCGCTACTCACCTTGTCTCCTGGATCCAGCGATGTCCCCCGCCGTGTCTGCGGGCTGTGTCCTCCTCCCGATGCCTCTGCGTGCCGGGCTCCGTTCCCTGCGAGCGTCGCACGAGGACTGAGACCGGCAGGAAATTCAAAAAGTGAAACACACACAGCACATAAAGTACACTGTAATCTTATAGATTACATTACTGTATGAAATCATTACACATCCCCGTTGTCCCTAGTGGTTTGCCCAGAGCCCTGCATGTACTTTTATATTATATATGTCATTCTTTCTGCCTGGAAACTTGAGAATGTCCATAGCAACCAAAAAGTGTCCCTTTACGTCAAAAGTGGTTTTTGATCAGCTAGAAAACACCGATAGTAAATAAGAATCATTTGCAGAATTGAGTGATACTGATTTTTGGGGAAATTTATCATCAGACACTGAAAGTGACGACAGCGACAATTCTGCAACTGAGCAAATTTCAGTGTTTTTGGTTTGATTACATTATTGAATACATTTTAGTACTACTACGTTATTATTTTTGATAATTATTTTTAGTTATTTATTATATTAAAAATTTTGATTTCATTTTTCAAACTTTCTCATACCCGGGATGTCTACTAGACTGTTGTTTGAACAGATTTAAGTGAGTTATTCCTAAGAATTACAGGTCTACAATATAAAACACCAAATTTTCATGCAAAACAATCATACTGCTTTCAGTACCAAAAATCTTAAATAATCATACCGCCAGGGAGGTTAATGTCATTTTTTTTTTCTCTGCCGGACTATCATTCTTTGGGATTCTCAGAGTAATGACCTCATCATTGTTTTTCTGCTCATTCTCTGTCCAATCGTGTGTTTTGAGAGTGTCCTTGACTAAGCTGTCCTGCTCCTTTAGACGTTAGGGTCCTGGCTGTGCTTTCTGGTAGGGATATCTGGACCAGAAAACTAGCTGCACAGAATTACAAATCATTTGGCAGATAAAGCTGTTCCCTTATGTATATTTCAGATGGGCATTTATGTCCTACATTAACTGCACAGAAAGATTAGTATTTCATCAGACCTCATTCTAGAAGGATTATTGGGGGAAACACCTTAAAGCATAACTAAAAGCAAAACTTTTCTTTTTTTAGTTTTGGATAGAGTGGAGAGGGATTAGAACCCCTGTCAATTTTTATTGCTGTCTCTGCCTCCGTTAAGGAGATTCACCCTCTCTGTTTGTCCTATTTATCGTTATCATTGAAAGTGAAAGTAAAAAGAAACCCTCACATTTTGGGTTGTCCCCAGAAAGGTAATAGATGGGAAATATTCCAAGTTCTGGTGAGCAGGGGGTCCCCAAGAAATTCCTTTAATTTGCAGAGATGTCCTCTCACTTCCTGTTTGGCTATGGGACAGGAAGTAAAGTGAAATCTCTGCAATGGGACACAGAGGGTGGAAAAAAATCTAACAGGGGTTATAACCCTCCCTTACTCTATCCAAAATGAAAAAAAAAGTTTTGCTCATAGTTCATTTTTAACCACAATCATATCTCTCAGAGACAATTAATACATTCGTTTTGATGCTGTTTACTTTCTATTGCTAAAAACAGATAATGCTAATGGACAGAATGGTAATTATTTAAGACTGCTGATAACAATGCAAATGGATTTCCAAAGTGTAATTGATTGTATATTTCCTTACTGTATATTTTACACTATAATTATTTTATGAATATTAAACAGCCATACAACACATGTATCTTGATAAATGCATAGCACCATGCACAGCTGCTGTAAGAAATCACGGGGCCCCATACAGCCTACATGACAGGGTCCCCTTGTCCCGGCTGAAAGTGACTGAGGACACAGATTTATCAGTCCCTTTCTCTACAGCCTCAGCTGCACAGATTAAAGCGGTTGTCTACCCAAGGGACAAAAAAAGAACCAATAACCTGCAAGGCAAAGGCATAATGAGCTAGTGTGCACCGCATACTAGCCCATTATGAAATACTCACCTTAGAACGAAGCTCCCGCAGGGCTGCCCGGTCCCTGCAGAGGGAGCAGACATCTTCGCTGTGTGGCTTCTTCTGGGTTCCCCTCACAGCGCCGGAGCCACGAGACGTCACTCCCGCGCATGCGCACTGGAGCCCGTCTTTCCGGCGGACTTTCTGGCAGGGTCCGGCGCTAAGCGCCGGGCCTTCGCTGGGCCATCACAGCTGCATTGCAAGTGGAATATATCCTAAACCATACATGTTTAGGAGATATTCATTTTACCTACAGGTAAGCCTCATTATAGGCTTACGTGTAGGTAAATAAACACTTTTTTGGGTAGACAACCGCTTTAATAGGAAGCGCTTCGAGGCTTCCTGCTCATTCACAAACTGAAGCAAAGTAAACAGTTTACTATGCTTCAGTGGTGAATGGACACAGGAGGGATTGGTACAGATCGCTCACTATGTTCATTCAGGAAAGGGCCAGTATGACATATTTTCCAGCCCCTTCCCCTGCTCTCCATCCTGAAACATGCCCCTGTGTGTGCTCAGAGGAGAGGAGAGGAGGGAAGCCGGAAGCGCTGCGGTGGAAAGGGATACACAGGTGGGACCGGACAGCAGAAGGAAGAGGCACATGTGCTAGAACTCATAGGCGGGCGCACAGGGTGTGCCGGGTGTGCACAGGCACACCCTAATCATCTCTCTGCTCTGTCTGTGCTTTCACTGCTAGTGTTAGTGCTGACTGCTGCAACATGTCTGTGTAACTCACAGTCACCACTGGGGTCAGGTCCGGGCGCCAAAAACAGCTGTGCTGCGGGTGGGAGGTGATTTAGGAGGGATTAGGAACTACAACCGCGGAGTAATCCAGCTGCATTTTCCGATGCGGCTTCTATAGTTCTGGCTGCAGGTCTGCAGGCGCCAGTGGAGTGATATACATCTGCACTCC
>BLSH010427249.1:139996-195011 GCA_018402905.1 Glandirana rugosa | reverse complement strand
ACGGTTTTAGATAATAAAACAATATACACACAACAATTTCACTTTCAGGTAGGATCTTAATACTTGGAATTTGTCGGTATATTGAAGTGTGAGGTTAACAGGTTGTTAGTCGTGACCTTTGACGGTCGATAAATGTTCGTAAGTTGTATCCACAACGGGTCTTCGGGGATGGATGGATACGTTAGATGTAGAAGACTAACGTTTGGATTGATCTTTTATAAAAGACACACGGGACTACGACAGTTTCTACATCTATGGTATTCCCCCGGACTCCCTGGGGTACTCGATGTACATGTAAATAGCTGGCAGTTTCCAGTGCTGATTGTTGGACAATTGGAGTGTGAAGTTATATGGCTGTTTAAGGTTCATAATTCTAGGATGGACTTTCACTTTAACAACACACATATAACAAAATAATAGATTTTGGCACTTTTGAGCTGTTAAAACTGGGCATAGTAGAAGCTGAAATTCCTCTTGACACTCAGATGTCCTTTGGACAAAAAAGTAAAGATTTTCTATTGCTGCTCCTCCTAGATGAATACATTTTACTCATTCTTGTTGAATAGTTGATGTATTCAGCATGTATGTTCTAATGCAGATAATACCGTAGAATATTTTAGAAGTAGAGAACAACAGACTAAAGAGCTTCTAGACTGGAACATGGCAGAATATTTAACATCTCATTTGCTTTCTTGTGGCCGCAAATAGAGAAATATTTACTCATCGGTGGTGCCCGCTGACTTCCAAAACTCTGCTCACAGGTGATATCATTGATGCAAATACATTCTTTGTGTTTGCTCTTGACGCAGCTTACCCAGCAAATAGCCACGGTTCATTGAAACCAAATGAGTTGGTAGGCTGTGCCAAGCTGTTTAGGTATGCCAAGATCTCTATACTATTCACTCAGTTGTGAAATGACAGAAGAAAAGAAAAATCTATGAATCATACTGCGGTAAATTGTGGTAAAGTAATCTGAAATAGTAAAAATTATATGTTTTTTGCATGTGGCGACAGCGTAACGACTATAAGCGGCGTCAGTGTGGCTCTGTCCCGCAAATCGCCGCTTATAGTCGGCACTCACGGGCACGATGCTAGGGGGCATGCTCTCTGAGTGGGGCCATGGGTCGGGCGGACTCAATGTCCGACGGCGACCCGCGATCGCCTGTGACAGAGCCAGAATGGGGAACCGCCAATGTAAACACGGCAGTTCCCCGTTCTGACAGGCGGCATGTCAGAGATCTATTAATCCCTGTACTCTGGATAAGAGAGATGTCTGGTGCCCCTGGCAGCCCAGCCCCCACACAGTTAGAACACACCCAGGGAACACAGTTAACCCCTTCACTGCCCCCTTCAGGTTAACCCCTTCCCTGCCAATAACATTTACACAGTAATCAGTGGATATTTAAATTTATGATCGCTGTATTAATGTCATTGGTCCCAAAAAAGTGTCAAAAATGTCTGACATGTCCGCCGCAATATCGCAGTCCCAATAAAAATCGCAGATCACCGCCATTACTAGTAAAAAAAAATTGTAAAAACGTCAGAAATTAATTCTCATGGTTTGTAAATGTGGCAACTTTTGCGCAAATCAATCAATAAATGCAGATTGGGATTTTGTTTACCAAAAATATGAGGAAGAATATAAATCGGCCAAAACCGATTAATAGATTCATTTTTTATATATACTTTTTTGGATTTTAGCAAAAAATAAGAAATGTTTTTTTTTGCAAAATTTACGCTCTTTTTTTGTTTATAGCAGTGATCAGAAATGACGCAGAGGTGATCAAATACCACCAAAAGAAAGCTTTATTTGTGGAAAAGAAAAAGACGCAAATTTTGTTTGGGTACAACGTCGCACGACCGTACAATTATCAGTTAAAGCGACACAGTGCGGAATCGCACAAAGTGCTCTGGTCCTAAGGTAGGAAATCCTTCTGGGGCTGAAGTGGTTAAGAACGTCACAGAATTTTAAACTATAATTTTATATTTCTGTCATGTTAAAGATGTAAAAAGTCCCCATCTCATTTGGCACCAGGTCTTCCTATGGGTCATTGGCTCCATCAGTGCACCCCATTGGTCTACATTAATTATGTGGGTTGATATGCTAGTTTTTCCTTTGGGATAAATGAGTTCCTTCTGGTTGTGCCTTAGCCTTGCCCATCCACTGTTCCTCGTCCCCTGGGGCACCATGGGACCTGCCCTTTTTCTTTCCACAAGATGCCCCTCATGTGGGTTCTCGCTCTTAGAGGCCTCTAGTTATCAGTGTGAATGAGATCCAGTGGGGTCTTGCTTTTAGGTTTATGGTCTTTGATTACTCACCCTTATGATGTAATGGCATGGATAGGGAATCTGCTTAATTTAAAAATTGGGGTCCTCCCTGGGGTCATTGTTAAAGGGTGGTCAGCAAACGCTTAATTAAAGTGCAAGCTTTCTGCAACGGTAGTATGCATTTATGTAAGTGAAATGATAAAAGGCCTTTTAGACCAATTTATCAATTCACATAACAATTTAGTGTGCTGGTGGAGCAAATGTATGATTTGGTGCTTGCCACAAATCAACTAGATCTGATGTAAACCTGATCATCCCGGGAGGCACATTGAACACAAGCAGCAAAAGTTTACTCTTTTCATTCTTCCTCTTTAATTGCATGCTTATTATTGCCGTGAACTGCCCCTGACAAGTACAGACTCATCAAGAGTACAATGATGTGATGACATTCTTAACACAACCAGTAAAGACATTCTATAACCCACGCCAAAACATGAGTCCCTTTTTTATTAACACTATTTATCAAAAAGTAGTCGCCATGCTGTTCAAAGCTTTAATCTAAAGTTTCTAAAATATGAAGTACAAGAACAAAGGAAATTAAAATCATTGAACTGATTCATATCGCTTATTAGAGCTGTAATGAAAAACTGAATTGCTTACAAGTAACAAGTCTAACAAAACAAATACTTCATTGAGTTAAAAATGTGTTTTGCTCTATGTGCTTAAGGCGGATATAATATATTTTCTACAACATGAAAGTATTATAGTAGATTTGTAACAGCTGAAGTCATGCGGGTCAATTAAGAAACCAGAAAATTATACGAGATAATATTCTGTTTTACTGTCTCCTGGTATGTCAGCTATTGAGCTGTTTTATAGACTAATATATAGAAACCCAGTATGTCAAATTAAAACACCATATACAGAGACACCGTTTAACCTCTTGCCGACCAACCCCAGTCATTATATGGCGGCAGGTCGGCTCTCCTGAGCGAATCGCTATAGCTGTATGGCAGCTCGTGCAGTTGCGGGCGGGAGTGCGCCAGCGGTGGTGCACACTAGCGCCCGCTGCATGAGCATGCCGGCGGGTCGGACAGAGTCGATCTCTGCCAGCGACCCACGACCACCTTCTACAGATGCAGAAAGGAATCTGCCAATGTAAACAAGGCAGATCCCAGTTCTGTCAGGGGACATGACTGTGATCTACTGTTCCCAGTGATCTGGAACAGTGAGATCTGCCATGTCCCTGCCAGCCCAGCCCCCACACAGTTAGAATAAGCTGAGGGAACACACTTAGCCCCTTGATCGCCCCGTTTATCCCCTTCCCTGCCAGTGACATTTACAGAGTAATCAGTGGCTATTTTTTAGCTCTGATCGCTGTATAAATGTCATTGGTCCCAAAAAAGTGTCAAAAGTGTCCAATCTGTCTGCCGCAATGTCGCAGTCCTGATAAAAATCGCAGAGCGCCGCCAATACTAGTAAAAAATAAATAAAAATGCCATACATCTATTCCCATAGTTTGCAGACGTGATAACTTTTGCGCAACCAGATTAATATACGCCTATTGCAATTTGTTTTACCAAAAATATGTAGAAGAATATATATTGACCTAAACTGATGAATACATTTGTTTTTTTATATATATATATTTTTTTGCATATGTATTATAGCAAAAAGTAAAAAAATAAATAAAAACCGCAGAGGTGATCAAAAACCACCAAAAGAAAGCTCTCTCTGTGGAGAAAAAAGGACATCAATTTTGTTTGGGTACAACGTGGCATGATTGCGCAATTGTCAGTTAAAGCGACGCAGTGCCGTAACGCAAAAAGTGCTCTGTCAGCAAGTGGGTAAATCCTTCCAGGGCTGAAGTGGTTAATGCAGCTCTGTATTCATTAATACATGAATAATTGTCAAAGCAGTTTTTTTCATTTTTGCAGACATATTTAAAAAATAATTGTAGGTCTGAAGATTAGGTAAAACACCCAAACATTATAGATTTCCTGAAAGCAGAGATCATGGAGATCATGAAGACATGACATTTGGACAACTGTTTATCAAGCACAACACAAAATACAGTAAATCTAATTTTAGGGCAAGCAAATGCAATATACACCAAAATCAAGCAAATACATACCCAACATGTCAAGCTTTAACCACTTCACCCCCGGAAGAATTTTGCACTTTAGGACCAGAGCACTTTTTGCGATTCGGCGCTGTGTCGCTTTAACTGACAATTGCGCGGTCGTGCGACGTTGTACCCAGACAAAATTTGTGTCCTTTTTTTCCCACAAATAGAGCTTTCTTTTGGTGGTATTTGATCGCCTCTGCGTCATTTCTTATCACCGCTATAAACAAAAGAAGAGCGACCATTTTGCAAAAAAACCCACATTTCTTACTTTTTGATAAAATTCAAATCCAAAAAAAAAAATATAAAAAAACATTTTTTTTCACCGTTTTTGGCCGATTTATATAATTCCTCATATTTGTGATAAAAAAAATCGCAATTGGTGTTTATTGATTGGTTTGCGCAAAAGTGGCCGCGTTTACGGATGATGAGAATTCATTTCTGGGGTTTTTTGGTTTTTTTAACTAGTAATGGCGGCGATCTGCGATTTTTAGCGGTAATGCGATATTGCGGGGGGACATGTCGGAACATTTTGACACTTTTTTGGGACCAATGACATTTATTCAGCGATCAGAAATTTAAATGTCCACTGATTACTGTATAAATATCATTTACAGTGAAGGGGTTAACCTGCAGGGGGAGAGCTAGGGGTTAAGTGTGTTCCCTGGGTGTGTTCTTACTGTGGGGGGGTTGGGCTAACATGGGCATGAGAGATCTAACTGATCCCAATGACAGGGATCCGTAGATCTCTCATGCCCCACTGACAGGACGGGGAACCGCCGTGTTTACATCGGCGGTTCCCCGTTCTTTTCCCTGTAGCCGCTCGTCGCGGCTCGCCGGCGGACATCGGGTCTGCCCGAGCCGCGGGCACACTCCCCAGGAGTGCGGCGGGTGCGCGCGTGCGCGCCTCCGGCACGCGCCCCCTGGTGGCCAAATGCGAATCGCCGCTTATTTACGGCGATTCGCGCAGGGCTCCCCGACTGCCGCCGTGAAAAGACGGCGCGCGGTCGGGAACCTGTTAAATTTGCACATGCACACAAAATGATGACACACTTTAGTATTGTATATTATCCAAAGGCAATGCTGTAGATAACCATAAATAATGGTCCAGAATGATTTCTTTCACTCTGGCAACAAGTTGTAACATGTGTATTGCAAGTGACAGGCAGTTTCCTATGTTGGTGCCTCCAATTGGTGTGTTTACATTCATGTGTGCCTGTATGTGTGGGTGAGCTGAAAACTTTTCTCACCTGCCTTCCATTGAAATGAATTCAGTACAAATTGTGCTCCATGAAATTCTTCCCTGGCCTCAAGGGACAGTGACTAGAAACTAGAAGTGATATTTTACATGTTGCTTCCAAGCTTATTCTAGCTAGAGGAGATCAGCGAACAGATGTTCCCTGGTCTACCTCCCCTTCACCCAGCAACGCCTGCCACAAGAGTCCCCAGCCCACACGTGGAACAATGGAGCCTTGGAAGCATGGCAGTGGGTCTTGCTGGAGGTGCACACTTTGGGGGACACAGAAAGCAATCAGGTGGCTGTACAGCCACTGGATCAGTTTAATTAGGTAACAGATTGGTTTGTGGAGAGTGTGTAAACCCCTATGCTCTTGCTTTGCCACCCTACCACACACTCCCTGTGGTGTAAGCTAAAAGCAACATGGCACACCATCACTATCAGCAAACAGAACTAGACCAAAAATGTGAACCATAAACACAATGCTTATGCTAATTAAATGCTGTTCAGTGAGAGATTAGATCCACTTTAAAGCAACTCCTTTCCTTGAAATGTTTTCAGAAGCTACTTCAAATATTAAAGCGACCATCAGTTGCATCATAAAATTCTAGATGAAAGTTCCTTGCAATAGAAGAGCTAAATTACTAACCCCTATTGTGGTCTCCAACCTTTGCTCCTTTCCCATGCTACAGCCTCCATCAAAGATCTTGGGCATTCTACACATATGGAAGTGTTGGATGCTGTGTTTCTATCCTCTGACCTTTATGTCATTAAAGGACACAGCAAAGACATAGGAGCTGGAGAGAGGAACCACAGCATGCAGGGGGGAACAGAAGAAACACACTCTCAGAAGTGTTGACTGCTGTACAGCCTAACAGATGCTGCAGTGTTGGGATGGCGCAAAGGCAGAAGACACGGGCTGATAGAGATAGGTCACTAAAAAGCAGATCTAAACCCATCGATTTAACAGTCTCAACTGTTTAGTTCCACTTTATTCAGTTTACAATCAACGCACCTGCTCAAAATTAGGGAACAAAAACTCTGCTCAAGTCTGTTTCTTAAACACTTTGTATCTGCTGTTTTGCCTCTCACACAGCAAAAAAAGGTGAGAGCCAAGTTGTCAAGCACAGTCCACATATCAAAGGGAACTCTGCCCTTCCTGTGACAGTCTAACCTCTAAATTATTGCATTTGTTCATTTGGAAAGCCATTACAGAGAAAAAAAGAGCTTGTGGGTTCAACCATGCATTTTCCATATTCATTCTTCATGGTCTTTGTAATGGAGGATGGGCAAGAGTGTATCCTTTGCCTACACATTTCAAACTAAAAGATGTTTCTATTTTCCATCTTAAAAAGCTGAGAGGTAAGGAACAATGATTTTTGAGCTACATCATGTGTTCTATAATATCATTGAGGAATCTTGAAGACCCAAAATGCTACAACTTTGGTGTCAAGAATAAAATACTCTGGAAACCATGGCTATAACATAGCAGAAAAAGGAAATTTGTCTCATCGCATTTCTAACTGTGTGAGGTCATCCATGTCCAAACTCAATATTATTTTAATATTGCCAAACACTTAGCATGACGGTTATTGTTGCCATTAATCAGGCTGACTGGAAGACAGGCATATGCTCCCCGAACCCGTATGTCAGTTAGTAGTCAAGCTGCTAGAGGCACAAGGAAGAAGCCGGCTTTGCATTAAATAGGAAATTGATTAGTAATGGTCTCTTTAGACTACAGCTAAAACAGCTTGCTGGGAAAATAGTGTCAGGACTGTATTATGGCTGTCCAAGATAAACAGTTAAGTAAGATAAATAACTGCCTTCACTGCTGAAAAGAAAGAACCAGTTAATTACCATTATTGCATATATTAAATGGATATTTTAGGCCATTTATCACAATTATTTCCACCTAACAGAGAAAGTCGACGACCGCAGTACTGTGGCAATTGTGTATATTTGCATGTATGCTTTAACAGAGGTTGATCAAGATACATGGGCGGTCATTTATGAAATGAATGGAAGGAAAATAGCTGTTTGTTTTGTTATTCTAAACAACACCAAGAAAAAGATACTTAGTCAGTTCGAAAAAAAGAACAAGCCTATCAAGTACAATAAAAAGACAGATAAACGAATGAATGAATGAATAAATGAATAAATAAATATCTCAGAACCAGAAACACATAATTGATCCAAAAGAAGGCAAAACATTTATAAAGTTATCTAATAGAATACACTAAAATAAAAACTTTAGCATCTCTGGGCTAAATTTTGAAAAAAAAAAAAAAAAGTTCCCCTGCAGCTGCAAACTGCTTAGGCCTCATATACATGGGCGTTAATAACGCCGCATTTTTGAGCTGTTTTTATAGCTTAAGAATGCCACACCATGTTATTCTATGGCCTCATATACACGTTGACGTTTTTGAGCTGTAGATGGTGTTGGTGTTCTTAAGCTGTAAATCTAACGCAGGACCCACGCTTTCCAAAGCTGTAGTTTTAGACCAATATATATTCTTCTACATATTTTTGTTAAAAAAAATCGAAATCGGCGTATATTGATTGGTTTGCGCAAAAGTTATAGCGTTTACAAACTATGGACATTGATTTATGGCGTTTTTATTTATTTTTATTTTTTTACTAGTAATGGCGGCGATCTGCGATTTTTATCGGGACTGCGATATTGCGGCGGACATGTCGGATGTTTTTGACACTTTTTTGGGACATTTATACAGCGATAAAAAATGTAAATATCCACTGATTACTGTATAAATGTCAATGGCAGTGAAGGGGTTAACCTGCAGGGGGCAGTGAAGGGGTTAACTATGTTCCCTGGGTGTGTTCTAAATGTGGGGGGGGCAGGGTTGGCAGGGGCATGACAGATCTAACTGATCCCAGTGACAGGGATCAGTAGATCTGTCATGTCCCCTGTCACAGAAAGGGGAACCGCCGTGTTTACATCAGCGGTTCCCCGTTCCGGCTCTCTGGAAGGAGATCACGGGTCTCTGGCGGACATCGGGTCTGCCTGACCCGGGGCATGCTCCCGCAGCGTGCCAAATGGGAGGATGTCTATAGACGTCCTCCCGGCATTTTAGCGCCGCGCTGTAGCCATCATTCGGCTATGGCGCGGATGCGTGGAGGTTAACGAAGATTTTTTCCTGGCGTCGGACCCAACATTACAGCTCGTTTTAACATAATGCCGGTGTGTATGAGGCCTATGACTGCAGTATGTATGAGACTGAGTTCACGCTGGAACACATAGCTTCCGGAGCGCCTTACTGCACTGGCAGCTGTTAAAATCCCAGCTGCAGTAGGGAGAAGTGTGGTACAAAACGTTCACTTCATTCATTGCGCTGTACAGCAGAGCGATGCGCTGTCACCCAGTGGCATGCGATTCTGTATGGCGCACTGTCATAAAATATTGCATGTCTGCATTTTAGCTCAGCATGCTGCAGCACAGCCCTGGAAATCATTTGTTTCCTGTGTGTACTTGTGGTGAATTCAGCCTGAATGTATACAGTACATCCATTGAGTTGTATCTAACTCCATGTTTGATATGTGCAAAGGTTAAGTCCACCTCTAAATGTTTTTTAAAAATCTGCATTTTTTAAATTTTTTCACAGGAAGCTGCAAACCCAGGCTCCTGCAGACTCTTCATCCAGTTCCCTGCCCATAATGAGGTATGGGTTTTCAGCTTTTTTGCGATCCGGAGGTGAGGTAACAGGGGGTCTGCCTGGCACCATGTTGCATGCTACACCCTAAATACGGATGTAACATTTAACATGGTGTGAAAGGTGAAGGCTTTAAAAGCCATTTCCATAGAATTTTGAAGGTCATTTTAACAAAGTAGGTCACTAGGATGCGCATTTGAACACACATTGGTACAGTGCGCAAAAGTAAAACACTAGGAAGGACCCTTCCCTGACCCCTCGGGCACCAAAAATCCTTATGGGGTAAGGCACACTCAGGTCCACTTAATCAGAATGGCTGGCAGAACCTGCTCCTCATGGTCAACTGAAACCAACAAACAAGTATTAGGTGAGGGTCTCTCTCTAAGAGGGACCCCTCAAGGCAGGAACAAACCTGATGCTATACTGTACATCCTCTTTCTAGTCTTTAGAGTAAAACCTAGTACACACGGGCCGATTGTCAGGCACCATCGGCTGGTTGTTTAAAAAACTGAATACAACATTCAGTCCATGTATATGGCAGCTGGTCCTTCAGAAGTTAGATGAGCATGCTGGAGAACCAGCAGCTGACCGGCTCCCAATCAGTGTTTTCAGGGGAGATTGCTGCACTAATGTTGGATTGTTAGTACAACAGCTCCGACCTCAGTTGTCAATTTTGTTTCATTCAACCAGCTGGGTTAAACGAAAAAAAAAACTGGTGGTGTGTACCAAGCTTTAGCCCGAAGAACCACACTCTTTAGTCTGTTTGAAAACACATACCAGGGTTAATTTCAATAAGAGACAATTAAGCTATCGTGTATTTGGAGTGTGGGAAGAAAGCCAAACACTCAGATAAAACCCATGGAAGCAAAGGGAGAATGTTCAAACTCTATGCAGATAGTGTCTTGGTCGAGATTCAACACAAGCACCCCAGTACTGAAGAGAGGCATAAGCTCTAACCACTAAGCTATTATACCAGGCTGCAAAACTCACTCTGAATCCAGAGCTGTCTCCTGCAGTACCTTTGCTTCACCCTAGGATGTTCTCAGTCTTCTGGACTGAAGGATGGTCAGCTTCATTCAACCTGACTGAGAGCATACTGTGAGTGCAAGGAATAATGGGCCCCTGAGGAGGCATCACCAAAATAATCAGCATTGTGTATGGGAAGTGCATAACCAAACACATCCAGCGCCATTCTACTTCAATGGAAACAATACCAATCTTCTGGAATGAATGTATGTGTGAAATAATTACATTTATTCAGCACTATGCTGTTCAGTAATTAATCCTTTGATTGCGCTGAATTCTTTGGCTGCATAGTATAATCATTATATCATTTTCTGTGGCTCACGATGCTCGGTATATTTTGATTGAATTCTTTGATTGTAATGACTGTATTTAATGGAATAAGCCTTGTGTAATCAGATATTTATAGAGTAGGTGGGCAGACTCAAGTCTGTCTATGAAGGAAGGTTATAGTCCTTGTCTGCAGCATAATGGGGTGTATTTTTCATTTTAATTGAATTTTTCTTTTTAATTGACTTCTGTGTTTCACTCAATTTACAATTACTTTTCTGTTTTAGTTGTGGTATCATTACTTCAACAATATGTAAACCCAATCACTAAAATCTCAAACATGTTAGTAACATTTCAAAAGGTATTTTCAATATGTTTAAATCAGTTGCTTTCATTAAAGGCATACCTGATGCTCGAGCCATGAACATCCTTGTGCAGGCCCTTATTTTGTTGTAGGGTGACAACCCCCTGTCCTTGTCTCCAAATTATTTATTTATTAATTACAGGTTTTTATATAGCGGCAACATATTATGCAGTACTTTACATACTGTACATTTACATTGGTCTCTGCCCTCAAGGAGCTACAATCTAAGGTTCCTATTGTGCATGCATACATGCACATACGAGAGCAAAAGTAGACAGGAGCTAAGTAACCTACCAGCCAGTGGCACCGCTTACCCTAATTTATGCGCCCGGGCCCTAATGTCCATTCCGGAGCGCCGGGCGCATGGATTTCAATGGGTTCTCTTTTGAAGCACATGATTAGAGCCTGAGGTTCTAATTGGCTTCAAAAAAGAGTGGGCTCACAGAACTGCATCCTGAGCCCACCCAGTTGTGTGGCAATAGTGAATGAATATTCACTATTGTCTTCCTGCTTTTCCTCCTGGCCAGTCAGGAAGCAGGTCTTAAGATCTGAGTGGCTGAGGAGAAGCTACCACATTGGCCTTTGAGGAGGAAGCCACCGAGGAGGAGGAGATGCAGGGGGAAGCCGTGGAGGAGGAGGAAAAGCAGGAGAAGCTGCCGAAGCTGCCCATGATCTAGATAGGGTAAGTGCAGGGCTGGTGGGAGGACAGATGGGCGAGCAACAGGGGGGGTGAAGGGTTTGACTGACTGACGGATTGACTGACCGAACGGGGGGAGTGGCGGGTGCTTTGTTCAATGCCCCCCACAAAAAATGGAGCACCAGCCGCCGCTGCTACCAGCATGTCTTTGAAGTGTGGGAGGAAACTGGAGAACATGGAGGAAATCAATGCAAACATGAGTAGAACAAATTATGTGCAGAATTGTTCTTTTGCATTGTCACATGGGCTTCTGATGGAGATTGCAGGGGGTCATTCCAATACGCATTTTGCAAGCATAGCCGACAGTTGTCACCGTAGGGACACCTGCCTTGAAAAATGCCATACAACCATTGCTGGAAGTAGCTGCAGAGAGGCTGCAGGAGATCATAAGTGCCACTGAGATGCAACAAAGGACTAAAAAAGCCCAAGCATGTTATTTTTAAAACATGGCAATTGCTTACGATACAAAATGCTTATCAAGCAAAATGTTATTCAGTTAGGGTTTATGTCTGCTTTAAAAAATATTGGCTAGTGCAGTATTTGTTCAGCATAGATACTTGTTTTTATGGTTGCATTATGGTCTATTGATTCCTATTATGCACAATTTTATCTTTATTATTTTGAAGTAGCACTGGCCTTTTCTTACTTCGTTAACATTCAGAAATATCTAGCCACTCACTAATTTTCTCGAGACAGCTGAAAATGCCTGCCGGAATGGCTAATGCTTGTGTCGTGTCTGTGGATACCTTTAGGCAATCAGATCAGCCCTGTTAATTCCAGCAACACGAGGGCAAAACAGGCAGCCTCCAGTAAAGGTGTAGGTTTTCCAGTAATATGTTTTGTTATGCGTTTAGAAAGCAGAGATTGGTGTAAAATCTATTCTGCTGAAAGCTATTTGTTTGCTTCTACCAGCATGAAAAGAACCTGATGTAAGACATCCCTTCCCGGTATAACGACAAATAACAGCGTGCTGTGCAAAAACAGCCTTATGTTTACAATACCATATCAAGCATGAACAGAAAACAAAGGGAAATCTTCCTGTGTAGCCACACTTTAATATGCATAGCATTGTAGATGAATGCATAGCCGAGCCGAAAAGCCAAGCATTGCCTGAACATTAATAAATATAACTTTGCAAATTTAGCAATTCCCAGTCTAGTACAAAACTTAACATATTCATGAAGAATCTTTCATGTGCTTTTGATCCAGGACACTACAATACATTGTTTTCTGCTCCGTTAACAGCTCCTTTTGTCATGTTCTTCCCTATTTAAATGCGCTTTCCTCTTTTCATCATGTTGGCAGTTGGGATATAAAATGTATTTAGAATTAAGAAGCTCGAAGTAAGCCCGTCTGGCCATTAAGTTTGTTCCTGCGTTTTTGTTAATTTGAAAATTATCATCTGTATGTCTGTAAAACCTGTACATTTTGTGCTTTTGTCATGCCTAGACCTAGCTAATACTCATTACCATTAGAGTTAAGACCAATTTTAACCCTTCCTGCCTAGCCCAGGTGTCACTTCAATGGGGTCTGTATGCCTGGAGACCAGGAAGGATTGGTGATCATGTGACCACTGTGATTGGCTCAAACCTCCAAAAGAAATAACTGTTCCAGTCCTGCACCTCTTTCATTCACTGTGAATGTCCAAGGTGTGGGCTCATCCAGCCCGTCGCCACTTTTCATCTAAGCATTTGGATCAATAGGAGCTGCATGCCAACATCTCATTCTTCTAAAGCTCTTTATTCAGCTGTCAGTAAAGCAAGTGCCTCCATGTTGTCCCTACCCTGGGACTTCCCCTACTTAACGCGTTTCACCAATGAAGTCTTGATTGCAAGGAACATCGGGGACAACATGGATGCACTTCTTTTAATTACAACTGAATGAAGAGTTTTGGCCATACACAAATACATTTTTTTTCATTCAACCTGCGGGCCTACTATACAACATGCTTATTAAACTACGAAGGGTCTTTTAAAAGTTTCCACACCTTTTTATATTTGGAAAAAGAAAGAGTGGGAGGAGAGACCACCAAGGAGGTCCCTCTAAAATTTGGACAGAAATGTCTGTTACCACATCCTATCAAAGATGTTACACCAAAATGCCCCTAAAGACTGGTATTAAGGACTTTAATGGTACCACTTGATTATAGGAGCTGCACTATCATGCTGACAGGGAAGGGGGATACTGAGCGGCTCATCCCTCTCCATATCACCAGCTGACCTATAACTCCAGGACCACACCGACCATCTTTTGATCTTTGAATTGACATATCAGATAATCAACCACTACATGTGTGTTGGTGACTGAAGCTTTGATCACTTATGGATCAGGCCCTTTCTGGACCACCCCATCAACCAACGGAGTTGGCAACAGCTATTTGCAGAAAATATTGTTTGACACTGTTTATCCTGATGTTTATATACACTGAGAGCTTCACTGTTATTTGCTTTCCAGAAGAAGTGGGCAGCAACCAGTGAAACACAACTGCGTCGGAAGTCGCAGCAAGCCATCCATCACCTGATTTCAATAGGGTGGATAATTCAGTTTTTTTTTATTGTGTAGCACAAATACAACCTATATATGGAATTGGGTGTTATGTTATGTCTTGAATATATGTTTCAATAATTTTAAATTATATATAATACATTTTTGACACTTTTTAATCAAGTGGTACCGTCAAAGTCCTTAATACCAGTCTTTAGGGGTTTTTTTGTGTAACTTTTTTATATTTAATAGAGTTTAAAAAAAGTGCAGAAACTTTTTGAAGAGCCCTCATATATTTTATTCATTTACAGTTTACATTTGCTTTAAAAATGATGGTTCGCACAATATCACCAAAAGGATCATAAACAAATGGAATTTTGGTCAAACCAACAGAAGTGGGGCAAAATTAGAGCAGTGTATGATTAGCTTGAGTGGCCAGAGGAGGCCATCAAAATAATTTTTTGAATGCAGAAAATGGAACTTCAGGCAGTTATGAACCTAGTGCATTTAGACACCCAGTGATGATATGTTATTCATCTAATTCCTCTATACATTAATATTATTTTGTAGTGATCAGGACACTAAATGAAAACTAATATTGGCTACGAAAGAAATAGAGATCGTGAAAATGTTCCTTACCTAATTTTGTATACTTATTTGTGTCAGTAAATAAATAAATAAATGAATAAAAACCTTAATCAAACCCTAAACCTGAATCAAAACCTTAATACAGTGACACATGGGGATAATAGCAGTGTAGTTTGATAGTGACAGGCCTGCAGAGAGTTACATTATAGTAATATGGTCCTGTAAACAGCAATAACTTGCTAATATGTAGATAAAAAATTGAAATTATGACACTTCATGGGCTACAAATGAATATTTATGCACAATACTCAGGCAACAAATAGTCAGTTGTTACAATATGCAGTAAACAAACAACTGCTGTAATACATGGGCATGAAATGGGCAACCATTACAATATATGATCAGAAAATGAGCAAATGTGACACTATGTGGACTGATTTCCAATCACCGATTCAGCCACCCCTAAAACATAACCCCTCCCCTAACGAAAATCTCCCTCCCTTGCTCCAAGCAAATACTCTCCCCTCCATTCATACAAAAAACTTACTAGATCACATATTCAGTGCTGCACCCAACGTAGACTGTGGAAACATCCTCTCAAGTTTTTCCTTGGCTTTGTGTCATGTGGCACATCAGTGCCAAGAAGAAGCTTAAGAGCAACCTCCTGCATTTTATGTCCTCCTCCACTTTGGGGTCTTCATAGGGCAGGCACATTACTGTTATGTAGGTGCTCCTGCAGATCCATGAACAACACAACTCATGGCTTTTCAGGGACCCCTACATGGTGGTAACGTGCAACACAAGATTTGCAAACCCAGGGCATCTGCCTTCAATGTCTACCTGCACTCCTAGAGTGCCACAAAACTAGCTGTACTCAGGGTGGTGTGAATCCATACCACTGGCCACAATGCATGTGGGGATGGACTGAAAATAAAGCCATATGCAAAAGAGCTTCCAATACCCATGTTTGTTGGCACGGTGCTAGTGGTAAAGTGTGCCAGGATGATCTGTATAATGCATAGGTTGCAAAAGAACTGAATGTTGCACAGATGCAATGTCGCACAACACGACACTATTCATTGACCATGCAAACTTGACTCAGTTCATTTTTTTAACCCTGATTGTTTAGTAGGCACTCAAAAAGTGTGAAAAGAACCTGCCAAGTGCCTTCTTTTACCACATGTGACAATCCAGTCTTAAAGAGCCTGCCAAGACTACAATAGCTTTACCAATGGGTGAACAAGCATATGGGTGTCTATGCCACAGGGAAGGATAGGACCAAGTTGACAGCTTGTCTTGGAATAAAACAATAGTGACTGCCTGGGAAAAACAGTCCCAGTTGACTAGTTCTTCCTCTGGAGGTTCAGGCAGGAGATGGCTTATAGAAATATGATTTTCCCCTTGTCTGGCCATTTATGAGCAATCATTCTCATCAGTCTGTATGTAACTTAAGGTCAGCTAGGGTAAAATAGCTAAAATACCTTATGTATAGCTTGCACCTGGGATCTGGTGGCACACAGAACACATTTTAAATGAATGGACTTTGAGGGTATTACTACATTTGTATATTTGTATGATCTAGTGGCATTACTTTAAAGAGGCAAACATGCTGAATGCCCTGTATAAATATTTGTGCAAATAGTTGTCAGCACATCTACATGGTGCTCATGGTAGTTTTGTCAATGAGCATTATCATGTATATGGTCTTTGATGCTATTTCATGTAAGATACTTACGCAACTTTTTTGATACATTTTCTTCAAATTTGTTCTTGGTGAGTGCTGGTAGACATTTCTTTGATTCATTTGTAGAAAAATTTTAATCTTATAATTTGCATATATTCGTTATATAGAAATCTGACCAACTCAACAACTTCAACTTTAAAAACTACTAAGTAACCTGCTGATGTTATCTAGGAAACATTACTACAAATTCACAAATTTTATCTTACAAATTGGTAAAAAGGATCCCCCCATGTGGGATTGGGACTTTTACAGGCAAACTGAATCATGAATCATTTTGTATAAAATTATAGAAATGTAATGATATGCATTAAAATGGTGCATTACTGCAATACAGTTATAATAAAACAATATAAAGGTACAAGTATTATATACAGATACGTGTGATAATTGTTGTTCGTGGAAACTCCGGAGACGTTAATGCAGGGTTATCAGAGAGAATATAAGAAAAAGGAATCCTCACAATCTGAATTAACTGCATTATTCTTTCAACTAGGCAAATTAGTAGATAAAAAATCATCCTATTTTTTACATGTTGAAGGCTTTTCTAGGTATATTAGGGAGGAGATTAACCCCTTTGGTCTGCGGATACAAATTTTTCCCTTGTTGGATGAAATAGATGGCTCCTTTAAGAAAAAATGGGAGAATAATTTACAATCCTGTTCCAAAAATATGATGCAACTCCTAATGGAGGAGTATCAAAAAAGAATTGGGATGGTAGATAAGGAAATAGAACTAATATATAAAAAGTTGGAAACCTTCAAAGGTTTAAATATGTTTAAAGAACAAGAGGAGAAGGTGAAATTACACCTAGATAAATTAACGCATAATATCCTATCCACTAAGGAAAAAAAATTTGGGAGGGATAAACTATCCTTCCAAGAAAATAGAGCATACAGATGGCAACAAGCGAAAACTGGGACACACACACAGAAGAATAATAAATCTCAATCTAATTATGAATATGGTTCCATGTCTTCTCTTAACTCTTCACTATCTTCATCTTCCTTCCCACAGCACCGAAAACAAAATGGGAGAGGAAAAAAGACAAAACGTACACCCTCAGGAGGCGATTCCTCTGCTAATAAGAAACGCACTACAGCATCCACTCCTTCTCGCCAACCCTCCATTCTGTCATCTTTTCACTCTTCGGGTAAAGGTAACACACTGGGTGTTCAGAACATAGTACCCTCATCTTCTATTGGTGGTGGTCCAACAGACACAGGGATTTCTCACACTAATTCTCAAATGGACCTTCCGCCCCCTTTAGGGGACTTAGCTCTTGGAGCACACAACACAATAACACCACTACTCACCTAACTCAGCACCAAAATAGCATTTACGACACAAATGATGACACCCTTAATATTGTAAATCTATCTAACTACAAACTGAATCCTGACGAGCTGGAATTGTTATCCAAGGGCCTCAATTACTGCCCACGTGCTAGTCTGGACCAGTTTGAACTGTTAAAAGACTTACATCTTTTTGCAAGAAGACTCCTATTCAAAAGCTGTTATACGGCCACTTCCCCTCAGGAACCCAGAATGGAGCAATCAGATCAAGCTCTGGACGACCTCCTTGCTCTATTGGAGGAACAAGATCCCTCTGATTTTATTGACCTTGTCAACATTGAGGCCCTTTTGGACCAACATGTCGACAGGGACAAAAAATCTCCTCAGAAAAAAACAACATTTAAAAAGAAATCAGATAAATTTCCACCCATCTCATCTACAGAGGCGGCTCTCTAATTAGGCAAATTAGGCGGTCGCCTAAGGCCTCGCACTCACAGGGGCCTCGCAACCGCCTAATTTGACACTGACACCAGCACTGAAATAGAGGGTACTGACACCAGCACTTTAAAGCTCTTAATATATGCAATTTATAAAGTTAATTTTTTTTATCGCTTGAATTATTTTTCCCATTATGGGCGTGAGTAGGGCCTCATGCCTAGGTTTTGCCTAAGGCCTCACAAAACCTAGAGCCGCCTCTGCTCATCTAATATAAATTTAGCAGCTTTCATATCTGCTACAACAGAAGAGATTAAAAAACTAAAACCCCATTCGAGATCTTCTCCTCACTCTCAGCGAGATGAACAAATTCTTCAAAATTTGAAAACACAACACAATCTGACCATAAAACCTTCCGATAAGGGAGGAAATATTGTAATCATGTCCAATGACCAATACAAGACTATGTGCTTAAAGATTTTACAAAATGAGAGATGGTATAGACCCATTTCACGCACCCTGATAGAAAAGCATTACTGTAAATTTTATGCCTTGGTAGATGACGCTTACGCACAAGGCGTCATTGATAAGGACACTTGGGGTTATATTCGTACGGAGTACCCAAAAATCCCCACCTTTTACAGTTTACCAAAATTACACAAAGATATGGCGGATCCCCCAGGGAGACCCATCATTTCAGGGAACGGATCAATAACGGAAAATTTAAGCAAATACATCGACACATACCTGAGGCCATATGTAATGAGTCTACCCTCATACACCAAGGACACAATCCACCTGTTACAACAAATTGAAGATATTCAACTTTCTCCACATACATACTTAGTTGCTATAGATGTGGAAGCACTTTATAGCTCGATCCCACATCATTTGGGATTGGCAGCTATAAAACATGTTTTGTCACAATCCCACAAGGATGACAAAAAAATCCACAACTTCATTGTGGATGCATTAGAATTCATACTTCAACATAATTCTTTTTCCTTCGACGGCACCTTTTTCCTCCAGATACAGGGGGTGGCTATGGGCACTTGCTGTGCGCCATCTTACGCGAACCTGTATCTGGGGGAATGGGAGCGGACTCTTTTTTCTGACGATACTCTCACACCCCTTACCTCTCATATAACATCATGGCACAGGTATATAGATGACATTTTGGTCTTTTGGGAAGGTGATATGCAGTCCTTGGATGCGTTCTTGTCAGCTCTGAACAAGAACGACTTCAATCTCACTTTCACCATGACACATAGTAACTCACAGGTGACATTTCTAGACCTCAAAATTTTAAAGAACCAAGATGGTGTTCTGTCCACTGGCCTCTACAGGAAGGCAACTGCGGGCAACACGATATTGCATGCCACCAGTGCCCACCCTGTGCCCTTGGTAAAATCCATCCCGTATGGCCAGTACCTCCGCCTTCGGAGGAACTGCTCCGATGAGGGTTCCTTCAGGGCTGAGGCATGGGCCTTAAGGGAGCGATTGTTGAGACGAGGCTATTCCCATAAATGCCTCAAACGAGCTTTCAAAAGAGCACGAGATCAAACACGACAGGATCTACTCTTTAACAAACATAAGAAAACAAGTGATCAACAAACTATACGGATCGTCACACGATACAATGACCAACATGAAAAAGTAAAACAAATCATGACCAAATATTGGCATCTTTTATTAGTTGACCCGTCGCTAAGACCATGTCTCTCACCAACACCTGCGATTACATACCGACGAGCCAAATCCCTCAAAGACAATTTAGTCTCTAGTGAATTTACAGGCACTTTTAGAGGTGGCCCATGCATGCGTCATGGTACCTTTATTTGTGGTGGATGCCAATATTGTGTTTTGATGGACACCCGAAAAGAAGTATATCTCCCCAATGGACATAGGTATACCCCCAGACATTATGCAAATTGTAAAAAGGCTGGTGTCATTTACTTGCCAATGTGGGAGTTTCTACATTGGCAAGACGAAATTAGAGTTCTATAAAAGAGCCTATCGTCATATACAAAGCATGATAACGGCCAATCCAGATCTCCCACTCGGCAGACACGTTAAGATTCAACATGCCAGCCGATGTCCCAGAATCAAATTCCTCATCTTGGATCGGATACATCCAAATCCAAGAGGGGGGGATTGGAACAAACTATTACTACAGAAGGAAACTTGGTGGATTGAGAAACTGGGGGCCACTAGACCCCCAGGCTTGAACAGTCAACTTAGTTTCCGCCCCTTCTTAGAAGGGTTTGTCTCTGGGGGTTGTGAAAAAGAATAGACCCGTTACTCTTTCCCCTAACCATACACCTAACCCGCACAGATAGGAGAGCCCTCTCCCAATTCAAAATGTCATAAATATCATAATCTCTATGTTGTCCACATGGAATTGCATATCTGATACACCTATTGTCTATACTGTAATATACTCTGTAAAACATTTCTTCCTGTCACCAGAAATGTCATTTGTATTGCTGTAATTTGATCATGCTGGAATTTTTATGATCTATGTAAAAAATGCAAATAATTACATGACAATATTTAAACCATTATGGCCATATGTCCTCTGGGCTGCTCTGGCCTCTCACCCCGATGGCCCCCGCCCGGCGCACAAAGCCCCCCGGTCCCTAGTGGCCCAAGGGGGGCGTCTTTGATCTCTGCATCTGTGGGGGGGACGGGAGGATGGGACCACTTCGCTTGTCTCCCTCTCCTCTCTCCCCCCGCAGATGTTGGAGTCGCTGCATCGGTGGAGTGGGCGTGCGGGACTCCCCCTGGTGTCCGCATGCGGGGGAGCCGCGCACATCTGCTTCGGGAGCCTCACCGCGTCAGCTGAGCCGTACCGCCCTTGCCTCTCCCATTGCATCTAGTTTTCCTCACAGTCCCACCTCTCGTCACGTAAACACGAGGTTAGGACGCTCACTCGTACTGCGCAGGCGCCGGCGTTATTTAAATGTGTGTGTGGCGGGCCTCAGTGTGCAGAGCCATCAGAGACACACACCACGCCAGGAGCCTTCCTGCTCAATCCATCAGGTATGTGGGGACTCGCTCCCCCCTCGTCTACTCCCTAGATAAGTGTCCATTGAATACTTTTTGATTAAGAAAGACGTTCAACACCCCCTCGGTGGCGAGTGCATATCGGGAATAGGAACGTGTGAGCATTGGGATATTGTTGTGTAGACGCGCTGGATGGACACCGCATATCCTAATGTTACATTGTACCGCTCTATATGTTGCAGCTGTTTTTGCAACCAAAGGCTACATAGAAGGAAAAATAAGGAGACTTGATCTCTCAATAACTAACTTAAGATGTTAAAGATATAAAATATTAAATTCAGATTAAATTACCAATAGAGCAATGTTCTATACCAAATTGAGAACATTGCTTTATGACCAAGGTTGGGAGACCTTAGATCTCCCTCCCTTCTGTCCCACTCTGCCTTGCAGTCCCTCATAAGTAAAAGGAGGCGTCATATATATAGTACCATATGACAATTGCAAATTATGCAAAACTATGCAACATGGTAGATTTACTTACTAATATCACTACTTTTTTAATGATGATGTGGCATTATACATTATCATTATTATTATCATAATATTTTTCCTTAGATCCTTGGTCGTCACGACAGTTGCATGATCGACCGCAACAGACTTTGATTCCACAACCCGGCAGGACTTTGTGCGGTTGGCCCGGCGACCATGGAGGCTCAGCGGTGACTATGGGGGTGGTGTGCTGGTGGCAGCCTATGTGAGACTACACAGCCCTAGCAGGGTTGTGTTTTTGGCCTGTGTATATACATATACTCTTCAACGTATCTACACTATGTTATGGTTGTACATATCTGCATGGTGATTCTTGAAGGTATAATTTGAAATGTCCGTAGGGGTTCCTTGCAAAACTGCTGTTGTTTTTGAATATGATCTAAACATATATACTATGTCATATTGTATTATAGAACTGTGATTCTCCTAATTACGGCCCCTGAAAGGGCTACGGAGTTTCCACGAACAACAATTATCACACGTATCTGTATATAATACGTGTACCTTTATATTGTTTTATTATAACTGTATTGCAGTAATGCACCATTTTAATGCATATCATTAAATTTCTATAATTTTATACAAAATGATTCATGATTCAGTTTGCCTGTAAAAGTCCCAATCCCACGTGGGGGGATCTTTTTTACCAATTTGTATACCAAGGGACGACGGCAATGGGGGTTTTTCCCCCAGGGTGGTGTTCCTAACAAATAAATTTTATCTTACAGACCAATTAAGGTTAAAGAAATAGTCAAATATTCAGTCAAGCGGACATTGGATAAGCAATCTCCATTTTTATAGTCCTACCTCACATTTTTTTCATAGCAGTTACACAGTGTGGTTGATTTACTAAAACTGGAGAGTGCAAAATCTGGTGCAGCTGTGCATGGTAGCCAATTAGCTTTTAACTTCAGTTTGTTCAATTAAGATTTGACAATAAAAATGGAAGCTGATTTTTATGCATAACTGCACCAGACTGTGCACTTTCCAGTTTTAGTAAATCAACCCCAGTGGGTCTAAATATGACTTCATAATCTAAAAGGCACCAGAGCTTGACCACTTTGTCCAGCGCACTCTAGCTGACCCGGGTCAGATACCCACATCCCTTCACACTACTAGTGTGGGTGAGCACCATTATGATGAGAGGCACTGGAATGGGAGTACAGGACTTAAATGAACAAAAATCTGCAATAATTTGGTAGTTTCCATGCACAGCTGCCCCAGATTTTGGTTTCTCCAGGTTGGAGAATTTTCACTATTTTTTCTAGGCGAAAAAAACACATTTTTTTCATTGAGGCATTTTTAGGGCAATAACCACTTCCCGACCGCCGTATGCAAAATGACGGCCAGGAAGTGGCTTAGTTATCCTGACTGGACGTCATATGACGTCCTCAGGATAACAAGCCGCCGCGCGCCCAGGGGGGCACGCATCGCGGGGATCGGTGGTGTGGGAGGTCAGTCTGACCCCCCGTAATACCGATCTCGGTAAAGTGCTCCCATCCGAAGCACTTTACCATGTGATCAGCCATGACCAATCACGGCTGGTCAGAGTGTAACACAGGAAAGCCATTTATCGGCTTTCCTGTACTCAGGTCTGCAGACCTGAAGAGTGGAGAGCTGATCGGCTGCTCTCCTGACAGGGAGGGTTTGTGCTGATGATTTATCAGCACAGCCCTCCCTCGGATCGCCACCCTAGACCACCAGGGAGCCTGCCCAGGGACCACCAGGGATGTGCCCACCCAGGACCACCAGGGAGCCGACCAAGGACCACCAGGTAGCCGATCTGGACCACCAGGGTGACCCCCCAAGACCACCAGGTAAGAGACATAGTGCCCAATGGGGATGGCACTCAATGCCACCTTCAGATTCCACTCTAGACCACCATGGAATGAGCCCCTATCAGTATATATGCCCACCAGTGCCCCTATCAGTGCTTACCAGTGCCCCTATCAATGCATACCAGTGCCACATATCAGTGTCCACCATTGCCACCTACCAGTGCCCACCTATCAGTGCCCATCAATGCCACCTATCAGTGCCCAGTGCCGCCTATGAGTGCCAATCAGTGCTGTCTATGAGTGCCCATCAGTGCCGCTTAGCATTGTCCGTCAGTGCTGCATATCAGTGCCCGTCAGTGCTGTATATCAGTGCCACCTATCAGTACCCGTCAGTGCTGCTTATCAGTGCCGCCTAACAGTGCTCATCATTGCTGCATATAAGTGCCTCATGATCAGTGCCACCTCATCAGTGCCCCCTCATCAGTGCCAATCAGTACTGCCACATCAGTGCCCGTCAGTGTAGCCTCATCAGTGCCCACCAGTGATGGAGAAAATTTACTTATTTACAAAGTTTTGTGACAAAAATAGAGAATCTTTTTTTTTTCAAAATTTTCGGTCTTTTTTTATTTGTAGCGCAAAAAATAAAAACTGCAGGGGTGATCAAATACCACCAAAAGAAAGTTCTATTTGTGGGAACAAAGTGATGTTTGGGTACAGAGTCGCACGACTGCACAATTGTCATTCAAAGCGCAACAGCACTGAAAACTGAAAATTGGTCTGGTAGTAAAGTGTTCTAAGTGCATAGTATTGTAGTGGTTAAGTAAAAATCAGTTAATGCGCACCTGTTCCCAGGCTTTTTACAAGCAGTGAAAGAGCTTTAAAGCAAGGCATCTTTGACATATTTGCTGTGTTGACATTAGAATTCTAGCACATTGCTAAGATTGTGTTCTTCATAGAAAGTATAAAGGAAAGAAGATGTGGTTTTAGTTCCTGTGCTGTGAATTTTGAAGCTGAATGTTTCCATAATGCCAGTAGCTAAAGAGGTAAATGGGGACTTGTTTCAAAGTTTCTCCTGCTGTTTAGAATACATAAATACTTTTATTTTGAGAACTCTGGGGAAAGGTTGAAGTGCTTTCTGTTTGTTTTTCAGGTATTTTCAGGCTTAAGTTTTTTGTATTAGCCAATGGATGGTTAGTAAAATTACATTACGCACATTTTTTTTTCAGGTGCTCCTGAGGTCTATTGAGGCCAAAAAACACATGCTCAAAAAAGTACTTTTTCTGAGCCTTGAGCAACAATACATCAGATGTAAACAGTCATTATAGAAAAACATGCAAATCTGGTGTTGAGTGTTGAAGCGCTTCTATCAACACACTTCACATTGCTCAAGTGTAAATGTGGACTTAAGGAGTTGAAAATCTTAACTCAATAAATTGTGCCCAATGGTGAGATTAAAATGGAACAAGCTTATATAAAATGTTGTGTAGCAGGCTTTTTTCACTGTATAATATAGAAAAGTACAGCATTTTGTTACATGTTCTGGACAATGTAATTTCCTTTCCCATGGCTCCATGACATTTATGTGGATAAGGAAGTAATAAGCACAAAGAGGGTGCTCAATGTCAGTGCCATTTAGTTTTAAATGTTACTAGCACCTATAAAAATAAAAAACAAATGAAAAAATTATTATGTATTACCGGAGTACACCTTTAACCCTGATGAAAAACACTTATTCATTTAAGTGCACTTAGTTTGGGCTCCAGGTATATAATTTGTGGGTACTTAGGCATCATATCAAGCCATTTCCACGATGCAACAAAAACCCATCCCTCTTCACAAATGCAAATTATCCAGCCTTCTCCAAAACCCACATGTATTCCAATAGATGTTTATGAAGTAAAGACAAATATGATACATTAAATGTGAGCAATCAAGGTTTTGTAATAACGTAAATGAAATGTAAAACAGCCAGCACATGTCTCACAGCGAAAGCCCCAGACAGTCTATCTGCCATGAAGCACTTAGAAATTTAAAGGCTCATCTTCCCCCCACCCCCTTGTCATTTTCCCCATTGTATTATTGTGTCTCAGCAGGATATTACTAATAACTTGACAGTCAATCAAGGAAAATTGCAGCAATGTTGTAAACTCATTTTAAAGTATTCTTCATTTTTCTTTTGCCAGCGATGAAAAAAACCAAGAAGGCGGCACTTGTATTCAATCTTTTATTTAAATCAGTCATCACAGCGAGGAAGTAGACATGCTGAAAATAGTAAATGTGCTTACACTGAAGATAGGGAAACATGATACATTTAAATTGGTCAATTTTATCTCATTATATCAATCACAGGTATTTTCTGTGGGACAGGTAAAATAAGAGTTAATCTTAATTTTCTGTGTTGGATTATGTATGATCTTATCAAAAGCATGATAGTCGCAAATTCATTGCTGAATAAGACATCAAGCTTTTAGGATAAATTAGTCCTAAAATCATGGTTCACTTGTAAATAAAATGAAAATATAGACAATTGTTTTGCCACTATTGATTATGCTGTCAAATTTTGGGAACCTATCTTCACAAGGGATATAGACGATATTGAGAAAGTTTGGATATTTTAACAAGCTAAAAATAAATGCCACCTTAACGGAAAAAAAAGTACACAGAAGAGCAATCATGTCAGTTTGTTCTTCATGCAGAAAACAACTGGAGTCCTAAGATGGACTGTCTGATGGACAGCTTAGGTGGTCGCTGGCTGTCCTCCAAGCCCTGCTTATCTCTATTGATTAGTGAGACCCCCTGTGACTTTGAGGCTGGGAAAGAGTAGCTGGCTATGGAACCATAGTCACTATTAGAATATCAGCAAGGTCTGGTTTTCATCAAAAGTAAAATTATGGGTAGACACCTAGAATTCTCTGTACTTCAATGCACGTTGCATTTTAATAACTTCAGAATAACCTCAGATTTACTTTGAACTGATAACTTAAATGTGGGTTATTCTATAAGGGTTGAATTATAGTCCCAAAATAAGAGGACATGTTGTTGGACACTGGGAGGCATCAAAGGACCACACTTTAAAGAGTGAGGGAGTTCCTGGAATTAAAGTTTGAGTATAGCCAAAACCTTTTTTTATTTTTGTTTTGGATAGAGTAGGTAAGGGTTAAAAAAAACTGTTATTGATGTCTCTCTATCATTGGGGACATTTCCCTTTACTTCCTATTCCAGAGATACAACAGGAAGCTAAAGGAAATCTCCCAAAATGATGGGAATTCCACTCTTAGACAATGTCCCCATTGGCTGATTTCCCCTTACCTCTTGTTCTAGGGACAGCTCTAAAATGTTGGACTTCTCCTCATTTTATTTCTTGGTGACAATGGTCACCAGTACAAATACAAGGGTTAATCTCCACAATGGGGACACAGAGAGCAGTGGATAGTATATCAGTACCTTAGCATAAAGGGACTCCTTGCACAAAAATAGCGGCAATAGGTGTAAGATGTGGCAAAGGCAAGATACAAAGTTTCACCTCTGAAGAAATAACAGATACAATATACTGTATGCCACAAAGAGCTGGAAACTGGCCTTTTGGTCTTCTATCAAGAATAGAAGAACACCTGTTTGGCAACTTTGTTGTATATTGTAGGGAAAGCAAACCCTGTTTCTTCTTGGTTTACCGATTCCTTGAGTGTAAGGGGATTATACACTTTATTTCTATAACAGTACAAAATGCAATACATATACTAAATGCAATGTGTAGGAACCCATTACAACCAGCTACATTTCAGTTTGCTGTAGTCAAGTTAGGACAAAGATTATATCATACTATTTGCCATGGGTTAATATACTCTGAACCAGTGTTAATTTTGAAGATGAAAACATTTTTGTCATAATTTTCATCAGCCGCATGTTTCCAGTGACGAAAACTAAACTAAAAAAAAATGACCCCACATTTTCATCAATTGATGAAAACTATGATGAAAATCAATTTCCATATTAGTCAACGAACGAAAATGTGAGGGAGGGACATTTACTCAAGTGAACTTCCGCTTTCCTCAGAACTCCACCTGTAAAGCCTGTGAGTGTTTTCCCTCTCAGCAAGCAAGGTAGCAACCGCAGCGTGCTTAGTGGTGTGGCATGCCTAACACTGTACAGCATTGCCAGCCTCTTCAGCTGACCATCTAGAGCACTGTGTGCATTACAGGCTTCCTTAGACCCTCCAGAGCAATGTGTGCATCGCAGGCCTCCTTAGACCACTGCCTAGAGCACTTTGCAGCATCACAGGGCTCCTCAGACTGTCCAGAGCACTGTGCAGCATTTACAGGCCTCCAGAGACCACCATCCAGAGCACTGTGCATTACAGGCCTCCTCAGACCACCATACAGAGCACTGTGCAGCATTAAAGGCCTCCTTGGACTGTCCAGAGCACTCACTGTGCATTACAGGCCTCCTCAGACCATCCAGAGTGCGTAGTTTGTTCAATCCCTAATGCCATAAATAATAACATGATATTAGATTTTTTACTCCAGGAGTATATAATGAGTTTGGAAACTCTAGAGAAATGCTTAAAAAATGCATTACAATTTAACTAAACCGAGTTGATTTTAGTCGACAAAAATGATTTTAGATGACTAAAATGTACTGTACAGTTTAGTTGACTAAATTGTACTGCAGATTTTAGTCAATTAATAATAATAATAATTAAATAATAACTAGAACTAAAACAACTCAGATGACTAAAATACGACTAAAACTAAAATGACATTTTAGTCAAAAGACTATGACTCAAACTAAATCGAAATTTGGCGATAAAATTAACACTGCTCTTAACATTGTCACTACACTTTAGCGCTACCTTGTTAAATATGCCTGCAGTGTGTGTAGTTATAATAACCAATAAAAAACAATGTGAACATACTGTACACTGCAAGGCAAAGAATGTCCAGAAAGAATGGTGTGTTTGAGAGTATTTGTGGACTGCAGAGAACATCTGTGGGATGCTAATTTAAAATCAACAGCAGCAAAGTTCATTACAGTCTGTGCTCAGCCTATACCTTCACCCCCAGAAGAGCATTAAGCGAGTCCAAGTAATGGCAAATTAACATCATTGTCTCTCTAGGCTTGGCAAAGGTTTGTTAAATACATAAACTTGCCATATGTGCCAATAAAGCTTTATATTCCCACTCCTGCTATGTCTGTTGGCATAAAGTCCCCCTGGCCATTTACCTGTCTTTTAATCGATATTGTAAAATTGTATATATGTTACCTTTGTATTTTGGGGTAGGAAGTAAAATATAAAGATGATAAAGCTATAGAAAATCATATACAGTACAGTGCGAAAGTTTTAGGCAGGTGTGAAAAAATGCTGTAAATTAAGTATGCTTTCAGAAATAGGAGTGTTAATAATTTATTTTTATCAATTAACAAAATGGAAAGTAAATGAACAGAAGTGTGAGCACCCTTTGCCTTCAAAACAGCATCAATTCTACTAGGTACGCTTGCACACTGTTTTCAAAGGAGCCCAGTAAGTAGGTTGTTCCAAACATTTTGGAAAACTAACCATAGGTCTTCTGTGGATGTAGGCTGCTTCAAATCATCTTTCTGTCTCTTCATGTAATCCCAGACAGACTCAATGATGTTGAGGGACTCTGTGGGGGCCAAACCATCACTTCCAGGACTCATTGTTCTTCCTTACATTGAAGATAGTTCTTAATGACATTGGCTACATGGTTGGGGTTGTTGTCCTGCCGCAAAATGAATTTGAAGCCAATCACACGCCTCCCTGATGGTATAGCATGATGGATAATTATCTGCCTGATTTCACTATTGATCCTGACTAAATATCCAACTCCGTTTGCAGAAATTCCACCCCAGACCTGCAAGGAACCTCATTATTGTACTGCTCTCCAGGCCTTCACAAACAAACTGCCATTTGCTATAACCAAATATTTCAAATTTTGACTCCTCAATCTAGAGCACCTGTTGCCATTTTTCTGAACCCCAGTTCCTATGTTTTCATGTATAATTGAGTGGTGGTTCAACGTTGGATGTATGGCTTTTTGGGTGCAATTCTTCCATGAAGACCATTTCTGGCCAGACTTTTCCTGACTGTAGATGGGTGTACCTGGTTTCCACTAGTTTCTCTCAGTTCTGTGATGGCACTGCTGGACATCTTCCTATGTCAAAGGGAAGTAAGCATGATGTGTCTTTCATCTGCTGTATTAAAGTGATTGTTTGATTGTTACCCCCCCAAAAAAAATGATGCTCTGGTCCCTTTAAGGTACAAGCTGTAGCATAGTGTTTTTTTATTTTTCAATTGCCCCTTTCTATCTTCTACAGTACTTGGTTGATCCTGCCTGGTCCTGACTTCCCCCCTGAAAGCTGACCAAGTTTATCATGGCTGCTAAGCTCTGAAAGCATGGTCAGAATACGTGCCTCCATCATTGCAGCTCTCCTCTGTGCATCTCTACATCTCCCCACTCCTCCCCCTCGCTCTCCCTGTCAGTTCTGTAGCCAGCATTGAGAACACAATCTCCTCCACTCTTCTCTTCTCTCTTCCCCAAAGAGCACAGATTCCTCTTCTGGTGCATCTTTTACACACGTCAGAAGGGGATCTTGGCCCCTCCTACTTGGCTCTCTTTGCTCGTGATAAGCAAAGTAGGGAGGACACGTGACAGCTACTATCAAAGAAAAAAAATGGTATTTAAGATTGAAAAAAAAAAAAAAACAACACTGCACTGTTAATTGAATACAGACAAGGCTGTTAAAGCTATTTGGGCCATTTGAGTTTACAACCAGTTTAAGTTTCCTTGTCTGACCACTACATCAATGATCCTCAACTTTGCCCAATCAATGGTGTCCTCAATGCTAAGAAATAAATGCAGATACATGCCCATCATGCCAAACCATCAAGACGGTGTGTGATTGGCCCTAAATGTATTCTGTAGCAGGACAACAACCCCAAACATACAGCCAATGTCATTAAGAACTATCTTCAGTGTAAAGAAGAGCAAGGAGTCCTGGAAGTGATGGTGTGGTCTTCACAAAGCCCTGATTTCAACATCATGGAGTCTGCCTTGGATTACATGAAGAGATAGAAGGATCTTAGGCAGCCTCCATTCTGTGGTTAATTCTCCAAGATGTTTGGAGCAAGCTAAATGCTGAGTACCTTTAAAAACTGTGTCCAAGTGTACCTAGAAGACAGTGGCGGCTGGTGCTCAATATTTTGGGGGAGGCGGCAAACAAACCTTCCCCCCTCACTCGCACATCTGACATCCCCCCCCCCATGGGGAGACAGACAGGAAGGTGGTGATCAGAGGTGGTGCTGGCTCCAGGAAGCTGCCCCTGGCCCCCTCATTCGCACTAGCACCCCCCCCCGCCTGGATGGATCGGACGGAAAAGTGGCCACCCATGTCCTTACCTTAGGAGGTGGTAATGGATCTGGGATAGGGCTCCTGGATGCTACCCCTCCACCCCTCCACCTGCTGCAGCTTGCTGAGGGAAAAGTCTACAAGACACACTTCCTGATTGGCCAAGAGGAGAAGCAGGAAGACATATTCATTTTTGATTCGCTAATGTCACACAACTGGGTGAGCTCAGGGTGCAGTGCTCTGTGCCCCAAGCCTACCCTTTTTTGAAGCCAATTAGGGCCTCAAGCTCTAATCATGTGTTTCAAAAAAGAAAAAAAAACATTGAAATCCATGTGTCTGGTGCCTTGCATGTAGATTAGGGGGCTGGGTGCATGGATTAGGGGGGAGGAGCGCCTGCACCCCTAATGGAGCGACCGCCACTGCTAGAAGAATTGATGCTGGTTTAAAGCCAAAGCGTAGTTTCACCAAATATTGATTCAATTTAAATTTTTCTTCTGTACGCTTCCTTTGCATTTTGTAAATTGATAAAATGAACAATTAAAAATATATTTTTGAAAACATTCTGACTTCACAGCATTTCTTCACACCTGCCTAAAACCTTTGCACGGTAGGGTATATTAAATTGTATAGGCTCATTTAAAGGGATACCATCTGCTTCTTCAGGCTTATCCCGTGCAACAAAGTGGGACTTATTTTCAAAAACCAACAGAAGTAAAAAATGCTGCAACAAACAGCTTATTTGTTTCATAATCCCAGCACAGGTGAGATGAGGAGAGCTAAAATCTGATTGGTTTGGAAGTATGAAACCATTAGTATTCTCAGTTTTCAGGGTTGATCCCTTAAGACCCAGGAGCAGGGTCAACAAGTAGGTTGCTTGCGATATTTATTAGTTTGCCTGATCCAATCTACTGGGCATTACTCTTGAACTATTGGACATCTGTTAAATATGTAAGATAAACCCATGTCACACCTCTGACACAGCACTGAGGATAAACTAACAGAGGTTGACAGATGATAAAACAGAGGGAAAATCCCAGCGTAAAGAAGATCTGGAGGTCTCCTGTACAGTAAGCATGTAAAATAAAAATGAGGCAAGACATTAATAAATAGCATCCCTTCACATGTGCGTCGTTGTAAGCTATTGCTGTAAAAGGCTGACATACATAGTAATATTTCTGTCTGCCATACTGCTCTTATTTACTGCTGAAAAGTTATTTTTGCTGTTGTTTTTAACATTTTGTCTGTTCTGTATTCTACAGTTAACTGATTTGAGTGCAAGCTCCTGTGCCATCCCTAGTTTCTCCTGCATGCTATCACTGTAAGAATGAGAGTTAAAATTGCTGAGCTTTACAATACATTGATATATAATAATGATTCAAGAACTGGTGAAATGTTTGGTTGTTGACACTAGATGGCAGAGCATGACAACAACGTAAAACGACATTTAGGTATAAAACAAAGCATCCTAAAGGAAAGCTCCAATTTGAATAGTGAGAAAAAGATAATTGTTGTGTTGTTCCAGAGTGTTGTTGTCAGTCATGTGTGTGCTCTTCTTTTTAGGCTGCAAAAGAATCCGGGAAGAAGGCTGGGAGTTTATAGGCATAGCACATCAGCCATTGGATATAAATACTACTCTGGTCATTTAAACCATGTGCTGGGGTGACTATGAGCACCAGTTTAAATGTAGACATGCATACATATGTGAAGTAGTTGCATAGGACTATAAAGTAGGTTGAAAAAATGCAGAAGTACCATTAATAAAACAAACAAAAAACCTACAAGCTGATTGGTCACTATGGACAGCTGTACCAGATTCTGTGTGCACCAGTTTTAGTAAATCTCCCCCAGGGGTCTATTTAGACCCCTGATATTTCAACAAAGCCTTGCAAAGCACACAGCGCTGCAAATCAATCGTTTCTGATGACAGAATTCCTCTTCTTGATACTTAATCCAGGTCAGTGGCTCAAGTCATTGCAACAAGTATATTCCAAAGGAAAAGTGAGCAATTGCTCTACTTTTCTCATAATAAATATAAATTAATGACCTACAAATCTTGGATGTACCAGATACACCCAGCATCTACTCACACTAGGGTGTACGTACCATTCTTGGACATTCTTGACTCCCAAAGTCCAGTTTTTATGACTAGTGTAATTGCTCTGTACCATGCTCACCAGAGCTCAGCAAACCATGCCCTGGCTCAATTGAAAGATCTAGTATGGGGCATGGTTTATTTGGACTTGGGCATGGTATGCATCTGTATGGTTTCCACCCATGGCCAAGTATGAAACGCTGAAGAATACTATATCTACTTGTGCCCATTCAGGTAGTAAGGGTAAAGATGGCAAAGCATACTTAGGTCTGGTACAATGTGAGCATAGGCTAACAGGAAGGGGTGGGGGGGGGATTCGAGGAAATTATGTTTGGACACAGTATAAGGCAAATTATGCTTGGGCATGGTTCAAGGCAGCTGTGTCTAATGTGAGTACAGTCATAATTTTGCCTCCTGGCCTGCAATGTCCCTCCTACAGATCACTCACCTCTGAGTGTTCACCAGTGGCGGCCCATCCGTACAGGGCGAAGGGGCGCCACCCCCCTAATCTGTTACCCCGGCCCCCTAATCTACATGCAGGGAGCCGGACAAATGGATTCCAATGGGTTTTTTTTTAAAAGGAAATGATTAGAGCCTGAGACTTTAATTGGCTTCAAAAAATGGTGGGCTTGGGGTGCAGAGCACTGCGCCCTGAGCCCACCCAGTTGTGTGACATTAGTGAATTAATATTTGCTATTGTCTTCCTGATTCTTCTCCCAGCCAATCATGAATCCATTCCTGAGACCCGATTGGCCGGGAGGAGATGCGCTCGTACTGGAGGAGAAGAGGTAGAGGAGGAGGAGGCGCATGGGTAGCCACCGTGAAGCCGAGGAGGAGACTCCGGGGGAAGCCGCTGTCTGGAGGAAGTGCTGCCCGCGACTTGGATGAGATAACTGTGGTGCTGGTGACCGACCGACGGAGGGGGGGGAGTGTTGGTGCGGCTGATACGACTGACCAATGGTGGAGGGGTGGCGTGTGGATTGTTTGCCACCCCCCCCAAAAAAATATAGCACCAACGGCCATTGGTGTTCACACAGGCATTCTAGCTGTTAAGGTGCTACAGTAATCAGGGCTAGCTGCTATGTAAAAAAAGTTTGGTACATTGTAGTTATCTGCAGCTGTCACATAAAAGGAAAACCCTGGGAAAGAGCAAGGACAACCATAGAAGGACTTGAGAAGAAGTGCTGTGCTATGCTGTGCTTGGAGAGGTGGCCTGGCGCTGAATTTGCTGGATGCTATTGTGCCTAAGAGCCAGGAGGCTGGACTGGAGAGAGAATGCTGCAATATCGGCTACTGCAAGATGCTCCTTCTTCCAGCTTGGAGGCGCTGTAATACAGGAGGTGCATTACTGGCCAGATCACCAGGTGAAAATGGGGAAAAAACCATAACAAAGAAAATGAATGCTGCCACCACATTTAATGACTGGTAAACTGCAAAATATTACATTTTTGGATTTGGGTTTAATATTGTTTTAAATAAAGATAACTAAATGTGTTTAACCATTGATATACAAACGTTATTTGTTATAATTTATCACACACACAAAGTTAAAAAGAAAAAAAAAAATTTGTTCAATTTTTAAATACCGTTACCAGCTGTGTGTCAGAAACATTATTTTTTTGTTCTGTTTTCTTTTAAACAACACAAAATGCAGTATAATACTTTGTATTTACAGTAGCAATAATTGTTAAGCAATTGGTAAAACAGGAACATTATTTTTCCTAAAAAATCTAGAAAGTTAAGTATTTCTAGCAGTATACTACAAAAGAAAGAAAACATTTTTTTTTTTTTTTTTGACAAAACAAAATAAGCAAAAACGAATTTCCATTAGTAGCTATCATACATAATGGCAAATGCATTGCTTGTGGCCAAGTACTTTCTAAAAACAGAAAACAATTAGAGGAACTTTGTAGATGAGCAACTTTATATAACACAAATAACCACTAGAGGGGGATACTGGATAATATTCCGCTTTCCCGGAGATGCGTTTTGTTTTTACTGATGAAAGAATTCTCATGAAATTAAACGTAAACCAAATTCAGAGAAAAGCTAAAGCTGATATGAATGCTTTCTGTGACAGATACCTAATTATGATTTAGATCTAGGAAATGCAATAAGGTTAATTTATTGATTTTAGACATTTCCTGCTAATTGAGAAATATTGTTCACATTGTAAATATTGATGGTAAAATGATTTGCTCTTGCTGCGTTTGAGAAGTATATTTAATGATCGGAGTATATTAGTATTCTCCACAAAAACTCTTCTATTGATATTCTCTTCAAGGGTACAATAGGAAAAGAAAACACATTTATTTCATATTTGTTTTAATTTATTTATTGCAGGCTAATTCTGCAATATCTCATAGAGTGCATAGAATCATTTAAAACGGTCATCTCAACATTGCCATCGCAACAGGCACACAATCTAAAACACAAACACACCATTGACACTCTTTAGAAACTACAAATCCCAGAATGCTGACTAATGCCTGGGTGGAATTGCTTTGAATTTTAGCCCTCGTTCACATTGCAGTGATTTGGCATGCGATTTGACATGTCAAATCACATGCTAAATCGGCAGCAATAGCCGGCAATGGCACTTGCACCACCACACCGATATCAAATAGTAGTTCTTGTACTACTTTTTGCGATTTTCAGGCTTCTGTGCAGAAACCCACACAGATGCCTGTGAAATCACCACTAAAATCGGGACTGACATGCCGGAATGAAATGGTGCGAGTTCAGCTGAACTTGCACCATTTCATTCCCACACTCTGGGCTTAGGCTTTTGGGTTCCACACACCTGCTGTAGATGATGACATTTTCTTCCCTTAAAGCCCCTCAACCACTTCCAGTCCAGGCCAATTTTGACATTCCTCACCTACATGTATAAAACATCATTTTTTTCCAAGAAAACTACGAAGAACCACCAATTTTAAACAAAGGCCCTAGAGAATAAAATGGTGGTTGTTTCATGTTTTTATGTCAAACAGTATTTACGTAGCGGTTTTCCAAATGTCACATTTTTGAAAAAATACGCTTTCATGAATTTTAATGCGCAAAAACACAATATAGTACTCATTTTGTTTAATATAATATAAAAGATGATGTAGCTCCGAGTAAGCATCTGGCAAACTTTTCAAGCTGTATAATTGTGTCCGCCTGTAAAACGACGACAAACTACTGTACCTAAAAACTCCATGGGCGACACTTTAACCACTTACTGACCAACCGTCGCCATTATATGGCAGCAGGTCAGCACGTTCCCGCAAATCTCCGTAGCTGTATGGTGGCCCTTTAAATGGCTATAGCAGGCGCGCGCACGCTGGGAACGAGAGACAGAACGGGTAACTGTTAAGCTTCATACTCACGGTTCGATTGTCGTACTACGACCGAGCTTCTGATTTTTGTCAAACGCGTGTGTTCTTGATTTTGTAAAGCATACTGACTATCTGAAAATTTTCGTTTGTCCGAACTCAACGTCGGAAGTGACGTCATGTTTTGCATATTTTTTGCATCTTTCTTTCCTTTCTGAGCATGCGTAGTCTCGGTCATACATTTTTTTTGGAATGGAAACTGTACTAACAGAACGAAAATCGGACGTGGTGTTGTCGAACAGCAAAAAATTACTAGTCTGCGCTTCCAGCTTTTGTCTGATGAAAAATGCCAATCAGCTGTCGAAAGGAGCATGCTAACGAATTTCAGATGTCAGGCTGTCGAACGACAATTCCCGTCCGAATTTCGCATTGTGTGTATGTGCTTTTAGTGTAAACAAACAGATAAGGAAGAACAAATAGTCATTTCCAGCGCTAAAAGACCTTCATTATGGTGGCCAACCGGGAAACCAATGGATAACCAGATGGATGCAGCCCTCCTCGGACGGGGAAATCCGAAAGTAACTAAAAAACAGGACAAAGGAAGGCGCGCACACCTAGTGCATTACCATAGATAATCTAATATGAATAAAAAGTTTAAGAAATGGATACTCACAAAATCGGCGTCACAGAGCCGTATGAGGACAAGACATAAAATCAAGGCACAAGGCAGGAGAAGAGCTCTGAGGAAGGGGGTGCGCCCCCGAAACGCTTAATCTCTTATCCTGCCTTGTGCCTTGATTTTATGTCTTGTCCTCATACGGCTCTGTGATGCCGATTTTGTGAGTATCCATTTCTTAAACGTTTTATTCATATTAAATTATCTATGGTAATGCACTAGGTGTGCGCACCTTCCTTTGTCCTGTTTTTTAGTAAACAAACAGATCCCCATTCTGTCAGGGGAGTAGAGAGAGAACTGCTGTTCTCAGTAATCAGCAACAGCTTTCTCTCTCCACTCCCAGTCAGTACACTCCCCCCACAGTGAGAAACACCACAGAGCGAACATTTAACCCTTTGATCACCCCCTAGTGTTAACCCATTCCCTGCCAATGACATTTATACAGTAATCAGTGTATTTGTATAGCTCTGATTGCTGTATAAATGTCACTGGTCCCAAAAAAGTGTCAAAAGTGTCCAATCTGTCCGCTGCAATGTCGCAGTCCCGATAAAAATTGCTGATCACCGCCATTACTAGTAAAAAAAAAATAATAATAATAAAAATGCCATAAATCTATTCCCTATTTTGTAGATGCAATAACTTTTTTCGCAAACCAATAAATATATGACCATTGCGATTTTTTTTAACAAAAATATGTAGAAGAATAGATATCGGCCTAAACTGATGAAGAAATTAGTTTTTTTGTTTTTTTTTATATATTTATTATAGCAAAAAGCAAAAAAAAATATTGTGTTTTTTTCAAAATTGTCGCTCTTTTTTTGTTTATAGTGCAAAAAATAAAAAAAACACAGAGGTGATCAAATACCACCGAAAGAAAGCTCTATTTGTGGGGAAAAAAAGGATGTCAATTTCGTTTGGGTACAACGTCGCACAACCGTGCAATTGTCAGTTAAAGAGATGCAGTGCCATTTCTCAAAAAGTGCTCTGGTCATGAAGGGGATAAATCCTTTCGGGGCTGAAGTGGTTAAAAGCCTTTACAGGTTACCAATTTAGGGTTACACAGAATGTCTGGAGCTAGAATTATTTCTCTGACTCTGACGTTCGTGGCAATACCTCAAATGTTTGGTGCGATTGTCGTTTACATATGCGTTCACATTTGTGAGCAAGCACAGGCGGATGAGGGTGCTTTATATTTTTTCTTATTATTTTAATTATTTTTTTTACAAAAACATTTTTACACTGTCTCTTTTTTTTATTAACATTATTGCCATAACAAGGAATCAACAACATCCCTTGTAATAGCATGGGGCATGACAGGTCCTCTTTTAGATCCCAGACCTCCCCTATGGCCTCCAATGCAGCCGATCAGACACAGCTTGGTTTGATTGGCTACTTCCCTAGCCGGTGATGGCCAGGTAAACAAAGAGCCAAAACTGGAAGTGACAAAATCCTCCCCGCTTCCTGTTTCTGACATCCCATAATGGGAGGAACAACATCAGTTCCTCTCAATATGTGCCTGGAGCCAGATCCCACCGGTCACCTCCTTACCAGGGTCCGATCGCTCTGGAGAGTTTGGTACAGGCGTCAGTGGCAGGAGGCAGGGTGGGACCCACTTCTGTGTCTGTAAAAGTAATTCAGATTACTTTTACTAGCTTCAGAATCGCCTGCTGGAAACACTAATACATTGGTCATGACTACAGCTACTGGCATGATCAAGATATCACTCTTCCTATCCAGCAACGTACCAGTACATCGCTGGGTGGGAAGCCGTTAAAGCCTAACTCCAAGTTGGAGGATAAAATAACCTTGCAGTGGACCCCCCACAGTGGAAGGATAAATACTTGTTACATCTAGGGGGAGATGAAAGAGATGCATTCCTTGCCTTACCATTCACTACAATTGGCTCTGATGCTCTCCTCTTCTCCCTCCAGTACTCTGGGCTGTGGGTGGCCCCTCTGCATCATCACAATGCAGGGATATTAACCCTTCATTGTACATGGAGGAGGCATCCATGCAATCATGGCCAGAAGCACCTTAGACAAGGAGCTTTGTGGGACCCATCGCACTAATGGAGAGACCCTGCTGAAGTGATGAATAAGGTAAGTGTTATACCTCATTTATATACCCATAGGCAAAACACAAGCATTTAACTCTCCCAGTGTTTGGGGGGAAGCCCATTGCAAGGGTAATTTTTTCACCTCTCTTTGATCCAGTACCAGTCCTCTAATGGGTTCAATGACTCCCAGTGTCTTTTAATGCAGTTCCTGTGATCCAAGGCTGCATGCTAAATGTCTCGTGAGGGGTCATCATCTGGTCACCCTGAGATTACTAGAGAATATTGCAAATTATTACCACTTGTCGCTGTTGACACAATGGGACTGCAGGACTGTAAGTCATGTTAAAGGCTTGGGTTCATGGACATTTGCAATACAACTGATTTCTCCAAAATCAATGAAAAGGCAGCTCAAATCAGCTTAAATGTACTGTAAGGAAAATAATTATTTGATTCCCTGCAGATTTTGTAAATTTGTCCACTTACAAAGAAATGAAGGGTCTATAATTTTTATTACAGGTGTGTTTTAAATGATAGAGACAGTATACCAAACAAATATCCAGAAAAAACGCATAAAACAAATGCTATGAATTGAGTTGCAGTTCAGTGAGTAAAATAAGTATTTGATCCCCAAGCAAAACATGACTTAGTACTTGGTGGAGAAACCCTTGTTGGAAAGCACAGAGATAAGACTTTTCTTGTAGTTAGTGACCAGCTTTGCACACATCTCAGAAAGGATTTTGGTCCACTCTTCATTACTGATCTTTTCTAAATCCTTAAGGTTTTTTGGCTGTCTCTTGGCAGCTCAAAGTTTCAGCTACCTCTATAAACGTTCTATAGGATTAAGGTCTGGAGACTGACTAGGCTACTCTGTGACCTTAATGTGCTTCTTCTTGAACCACTGCTTTGTTGCCTTGGCAGTATGTTTTGGGTCATTGTCATGCTGAAAGACCCATCCACGACTCATCTTCAGTGTTCTGGCTGAGGGAAGAAGATTCTCATCCAAGATTTTACAATACATGGCCCCATACATTGGCCCCTCACCGCAGCAAATTCGGCCTGTACCTTTAGCAGAGAAACAGCCCCAATGCATCATGCTTCTACCTCTGTGGTTGACTGTAGAGATGGTGTTCGTGTGGTCATAGTCTGCATTTTTCTTCCTCCAAACACAGTGAGTCAAGTTAATGGCAAAGAGATCAATTGTGGTCTTATCTGACCACAGCACTTGCTCCCAATCCTTCTCTGAATCATTTAGATGTTCATTAGCATGACTGTACATGTGCCTACTTGAGGAGGGGGACTCACCGTGTTTGAAGATGGGTCATGGATGGGTCTTCCAGCATGACAATGGCACAAAACATGCCACCAAGGCAACAAAGGAGGTGCTCAAGAAGCACATTAAGATCATGGAGTGGCCTAGTTAATCTCCAGAATCCTGTGTGCAAACCTGGTAACCAACTACAAGAGAGGTATTACCTCTGTGCTTGCCAACAAGGGTTTCTCCACCAAGTACTAAGTTATGTTTTGCCTGAGGATCAAATACTTATTTTACTCACTGAACTGCAACTTAATTTATTGCATTTGTTTTATGTGTTTTGTTCTGGATTTTTGGTTGATATTCTGTCTCTATGATTTAAAATACATCTATGATAAAAAAAATTATAGACCCTTCATTTCTTAGTAAGTCGACAAACTTACAAAATCTGCAGGGGATCAAATAATTATTTTCCCTACTGTATATATTTAAATCCAATGGAATGATACTACTTATCTGTACTATTTGATTCTGCGGTAAATTAACAAAGGTAAATTGATATGCAAGGGTTTTGGTTATAACCAGAGACACAGATGAATAGATTATTATTTTTTTAATACATACAGTACAATTTTGCTCTGAGATTTTATGAATGAATTCACTCAATAATGACTTGGTTTGCTTACACCCACATATGTTGTAAGTGCTCTACTGGATATCATGTTGTTTTTTCCAGAACAACGCCACGCACGACTTGCTCTTTAATTATTTGCCTTTCCAAAGCAAATGTTTACAAGCCACTTTACCACTGAAGATGTAAATTTTAGTTTTAAAGAGTATGTAAACCATAACAGTGAACTTCTATTATTGGTCCCTTTTGGTCTGTTAACCCTATCACTGAAAGTGTTTTGTATTATCTATATGACAAGGGCAAAAAATAGCAGATAACTTCCTGTGCTATCAGCCTGTGTTGTACTCCTTATCAGTTAGATTGTTCCCAGCTATCTCTGAGGAGTACAGAACCCATCCCAACCCATGTTAGAGAAAAAGAGAAAGGGAGGTTTCTGTAGTCTAGACTCCTGTTCTAGGATAACAGTGATACAGTATGGTGAGTTGATTGAGGCTGATTCCTGAATGGGAGTGTCTCTGTTTAATCCAATCCGCTGATGCATTTGCAGTCTTCTAAGAAGGAAAGTTGCAGTGCCTGCATCCCTTTAGAAGTAAATAACCTTCAGGGAGTATTTCCAAAAAAGTATTCCTAATGCAGAGGATATCTAAAATTTTACTTGTATCTTAATGTAGACTTTTGTGAAAATCAGTGAGCCAATCACACAAGCAGGCATTTACATTTCTGTCCACCAACTGTGTACAGAATGCCTTTAGGTTGCCACATTGCATTGAATTTTACAGAAAACGATGGCATCTGCAGATTGAAAAGGAAAATTACTTTAAATAACATTAATTTACAATATGACTCATGTAGCAAATGTATATGCTATATTATTTATTTTATTTGCTATTTTTTCACAAAAGTGGAGTTCCCCTTTAAACGCTAAACTTTCTGCACTAATTGATGGTTAACAGGGTACAACACTCCCCTACTTCAATATTGGTATGTAAATGTTAGTAATTTTCAAAATGGGTGTACGTATTAACAGTAAAAATGCATACTTATAAAGCAGTAAATTTCACCAAACATTCTCTGGTGGTGAATCAACAAGTGTTCTTTAAAATATATGCATCTGCATTCTGTGCCAAAAGCTACTTCATGCATTGACATACCTCCTTAGACCCAGTTGGGTTTATTTGCTAAAGCTGGAGAGTGCAAACTCTGGTGCAGCTCTGCATAGAAACCAATCAGCTTCCAGTTTTCTTTGTCAAAGTTTAATTGAAAAAGCTGAAGCTAGAAGTTAATTGGCTACCATGCACAGCTAGATCAGATTTTGCGCTCTGCAGTTTTAGTAAATCAACCCCAGCCTGTCTGGACACTATGGTCACCTGCTGACTTGGCCCCATCCACAGGCTGCTTAACTCTGTTGTCGTATGTGTTTCCAGTCTTTTGAATTGTAAAAAGACAATGACTTTCCTAAGCCCTGTCTCTGTGAAAAACTAACACTGACTAAGGGAATATGGACAAAGTGGGGGGAAAAACAATAAACATTGATATTATTATCTCCGTTGGAAAATGTCCCATTACTTTCTGTGCCAGTAACACCATATGGTCTATTTATAAAGACTTTTAGGCTGAGTTCACACTGCCGTACAGAGGGGCTCACAGCAGGGATCCGGTGAGTCCCTGTTCACCATTTCAGAACTTATTTCAGTCTGAATTTTTGGCTGAATTTGGACCTGAAATGCACCAGAAGACTCCTGTACAATTTACTCCGCAGCCATCCCGGAGACATGTAAACTGGCTACATTGAGAGCCAGGTCACAGTCTCCTGACATGCAAATTGAATGCAGGGAAACCCTCATCCCTCACAATAGTGTGAAACCAGACTTACACAACTTTCTTCAAGGATTTTCACATTTTCCAATTGATTCCAAATAAAAAAATGGAGAAAGCTGTGGGAGTCATGTGTGAAAACTTTATAAATAGTTTAAGTGTGCAGTTTGCACATCTTTTTCGGTCTTTGTTTTCTATTCATGATTTAGTGGATGGGGTGTTTTTTTTTTTTTTCGTTTCAATGTTTTTTTGAAGTTTTTCACAAGAACAGACAAAGTACAATGAAACAGAATCTGTCATACAATGAGACACGGTGAGAATAATCATTTGAATAAAGGCGTATGACACAGCAAATTAACATACATAGGTGAACCATATAAACAATATTATATACTAAGCATAGGGTAAGAGGTGTTGTTCCACCCCCCCAGACACCCCATCTGGGAGTGGGAGGGGAGATAACACACCCCAGTTTTAAATTCAATAAGTTTACCTACCGATTAACAATATAAAACATAGCAGTACACAACCCAGAGATGATGTAGAAAATCAGTAGTAACATGTACAGTTTTAGAAAACCAGATGTCAAATCAATGGTAGACCTTTATGTGATACTGTATTTGTCTGTCCAGTAAGACCAGCAGTTGTCAAATTTACTGCATTTCATAGTGTTGATCGCTAGCATTCTCGCATATGTGTGGTTAAGGTATACAGTACTGATAACCTCCGATATGTTTGGAGAATCTTGAGAATTCCATTTCCTAAGAATAGTATCATGTGCTGCTAGTAATATATGAGTCACCACTTGTCTCATGGGGGTTGGATATGTGTCTATTCCTAGACTTAAGATAGCAAGTCCTACGTTGGGAGGGCTGAGTACCCCAGTAATTGAGGCTAGTAGATGGAATATTTGTCTCTAGTAGCTGATATGGCTTGGGCATCCCCACAGGATATACAGTAGGTTGCCAACTTGTCCACAATTGCGCCAGCGGTTGGGGGATTTGTTAGGGCAAAATTTGGCTAGTTTAAAGGGTGTATAGTGCCATCTGTGTGTGATTTTAAGCATAATTTCCCAATGATTACTGTATTTTGAAAATTTGTATGTCGACTGGAGGGCTATTTGCCACTGTTTTAGAGGGTAGGATTTGTTCAGGTAATGTTCCCATTTTTGTAAGGGAGGTAGCTTTTGGACAGAATTTTTGTCATGCAATACATTGTAGAAAAGAGCGATGCCTTTTCACTGGGGTATGTGGGAGTAGAGAAATTTCCTAGGGGGAAATATGTAATTTTTGGTAAGGGGTGTTTGGAAAGGAAGTTCAAGATGCGGGGACAGGCAAAATAGGTGTTACTCAGGAGATGGAATTCTTCCTTCGGGTGTTCCCAAGTTTTAGGCTTGGCATTGGCAAGAAGTCTTGTATATTATTCAGGCAGTTTAATTGGAGTGGTTTTGTATATATCATTCCTGTATGGAGACTGCCATTGGAGGGGGAAGGGAAGATGTGTCCCAAGGCCTCCAGAAGTCAAAGATCAGTAGAGAGATGAAGTCAGGTACAGATGATAGAGCAGTCTCGATGTCTCACCATAGCAGTTCATCATCCTTCCTAAACCAGTATTGCAATTGTTCTAGTCGTGTTGTCTGGTAATAATCATGGATGTCAATCATCCCCATGCCCCCAGCGGATTTATGTTTAACTAAGTTTGTGTGGGCACATCTCGGCTTTTTGTTTTTCCAGATAAAGATGTTCAGTGGACCCTTTAGGGAATTTAGGTGTGCTGGGACAAGGACAGGGAGCACTCTGAAATAGTATAACAATTGGGGTAGAATCATCTTTTTTGAAGGCTAATAGCCTACCTGCCCATGAAAGTTCATGGTGAGACATGTGTTGAAGTTGGCTTTTAATTTTTTGTGTCAGGGGAGTATAGTTAGCCTGAATTAGGGAGGCCGTTGAGGCTGTCAGGGTTATACCAGGTACGGCACACCCTGAGAGCTCCAGATAAATGGTATAAGGTCTTGAAGATGCCGTTTAGTGTCCGATGGAATTCCTAAGTCAAGTATTAGGGACTTGGAGAAATTGACTTTGTAGTATGAAATAGAGCTGAATCCTGTTAGGGCTAGGTGTGCTTGGGGTAAAGACGAAATAGGGTTTGTTAGGAGAAGAATGACTTTATGCGCAAAAAGGTTAATAACATGTGATCTACAGTTGAACTGAAATCCTGTTATTAGGGGGTTTGTACGGATGGCCTCCACTAGTGGCTCTATCATAAGGTTGAAGATAGAAGGGGATAGTGGACATTCCTGTTGGTTACCATTTGATATGTTAATTGGTTCAGAGAGAAGGCCAGAAGCGTGGACCTCAGCTGAGGGGTAGGAATAAAGAGCAAGAATTGCTGTTCTGATGGGCCCTGAAAACCAAACTTTGTTAGTACACTTGACATATATTGCCAATCAACTCTATCAAACGCCTTCTCTGCGTCAGTAGATAGTAGCAGAGAAGACGTTCAAGTTTTTTCTGCATATTGTATAACATTTATAATTCTCCTGGTTGCGTCTGAAGGTTGCCTTCCCTTTACAATTCCCATCTGGTCTTTCAGTATTAGAGATGGCATAATAGTAGCTAAGTGTTGTGCTATTAGTTTAGCACATATTTTGATATCAGAGTTCAGGAGTGATATTGGTCTAAAATTTGCAGAGGTGACAGGGTCTTTCCTCAGCTTGACTAAGGTTACCACATGCTTTTAGCATTTTTTGGGGGAAGGAATAGATCTGTGCTGCTGACAAATATACGGTAGTCAGGTGTGGAGTAATTAACGTGGTAAAAGTTTTGTAATACTCATTTGAGAGACCGTCAGGTCCTGGTGACTTACCACTTGGTAGAGATGCTATGATCTTCCCTTTTTCACTAGGGGTGAATGGAGAGTTTAATTGTGAGAGCTGTGATTCTGACAGTTTGGGTACATTTAGTTTATCTAGAAAGGCAGCTATACTTTCAGTGGATGGTTGGGGGGTGTGGGGGTCATTTTTGAGATTGTATAGCAACCTGTAAAGATCTGCAAACTGATCAGCAATCTCCTTGGGGTTAATTATCTTATGTTTGATAATCGGGTGGATCAAATATTGGGTTTGTGACTGTAGTTGAGCTGCCTTAACCCTATTGCCCAGGATTTTACCTGCGTGATTTAGGTGTCTCAGGTGTTCATCGTACTGTTGCTTTAGTAGGATTCTCAGCTCTTATCTCTAGTTTTTGAAGAGCAGTAGTTATTGTAAGAGATGGTGACAATTTGTTGCTTGCTTCTAAGCTGTATATTTCTGCAATAAGTTTGTTTAGGTGTAGATAATAACATCTTATGACTCTGGCTCCTTGTATTAAAATACCCCTTTTGTACACTTCATGAATGCTCCATAGAGTAAACAGGTTTTCAACTGACCCAATATTGGATGCAAAGAAGTATTTGATATGTTGGGTGATACATTTTGAGCTTTCAGGTTCTTGCAGTAGTCTTACCTTGTTCATTAATGGTAATAGATACAGCGGCATGGTCAGACCATGTTATGTTATGGTGGGTATGTGAGGGTGATATCCTCTGCAGAAGCCATTTATCCATTAAGAACATATCAATATGGGAGCATGTATGGTGTCTAGGGGAGAAATATGTGAAATCCTTTTCACTTACATTTTGGCACCTCCAGACATCATACAACTCTTCAGTATGCAATAGTTGTTGTAATGAAAGTTTCTGTTTTGTGGTACCAGAAGAAGAGTTCAGGTTCAGATCAGTCATGTTATTGAAATTCCTGCAGAGTAATAGATACCCATATTTAATTGATGATATGCCTTTGAGCAGCCTGCTGATAATCCTCATTTGGTGTAGGTTGGGAGCATAAAGTGCCACCAGGGTATAAGGGGTCATAAGTGATGATGATGAAACGCCCCTCGTTATCCAGAATAGAGTCTTTTGGTTGAAAGGACATTGTGTGTCTTATGTCTAGAAGCACATCCCTCGTCTTCTTATCGGGTGTACAGGAGAGAAAGGCATGAGGGTATTGTTTATGAGCACAGTTCGTGGTGTTGGAGGCAATAAAGTGTGTCTCCTGTATGCATAGGATATCTGCCTGATTTTTCAGGGCTTCTTTCCACATGGAGTGTCTTTTGGTGGGATGGTTCAGGCTTTTAACATTCAAGGACATACACTTAATGGTCATAGTGGAGTTTTATCTAGTATGTGTGCAGAGGAAGTTCAACACTTACTACATTGGATGTACTGCAGATAATTCGGAGTTGTGTGTGTACCTTCCGATGTCTTTTCTTATGTAGGAAAGAGAAGAGTTGTCTTTGGCAGATGGAAGTTCAATCTAGTTGTTAGTAAGCTTGGGATGCTTCATTGATGAAAAACTTGAAGTTGTCTCTGGTTGTTGTTGGTGTACAGATGGAGCAGATAGGGAAACAAAACAAAACATACTGAAGAGGGAACAAATAAAGCAAAATGGTAAAAAAGGAATCCTTAACAGGATTCGTGATAATTATTCATTGTTCATAAGACCTGGAGGATATTGGATATATATCCATGTTGGGCCATAGCCGGGGATAGGGATATGGTAGATTAGTAAGCAGCTGTTTAGGAGCCTCCTTTTGTTTTTTTCTTCTACAACGAACATTTATAAGACTTGCCATGCCGCTTAATTGTTTGGGGCCCTGTCAATCTGAATGGGATCTGGGGGAGCTTCCAGAATGATACCCCATTGTCGAAGAATGGTCAGCCCTTCTTCCAGAGAGGACACAGTGGTGGTGCTGCCATTATGGGTAATGGACCGTAATGATGGATACTTCCATTTGTGTATTTGTGTATGCTGCCTGGACTTGGCAGGGCTCCTGGTAGTAATAGTGGAGGCTGCAGAATATGACCCACTGTCTGGAGGGGGCTGGGAGCCTGCAGGGTAGTGCTTTGTGCTTGTTTGGTTGCAAAACACCCGCGGTGCTGCCATTATGTTGTATTCCCCTGTGCACAGAGGAAAAGAAGCTGGTCAGCTTGCGGGGCTGGATCAGCAGCCCCTTTCTTCTCCTTGTCATTCCTGCAGGTTCCCCGGATCTCCCCGACCTACATGTGGCTGGGTGTGAAGTGATTGGGCTCCGATGCCTGTATTAATCCCCGGCTGTCTGGCAGAGCTCACTGGCTAACCCCATTATGGAGCTCAGACACCACGCCCCTTCCCAACGGGGGTCTTTTTTGATAGGTGTAACACTGGATAAATAACAAAAACAAGATGTGGCAGTGATGAGGATTTTATTTTTATGTAATATACACTTTAGTGGGTCTTTCTCTCACTAACGATTCACGCAATTTTCACCCAAAATTCACCCATTTTCACATTAAAATTATCGTAGAAACATTACTGAATTTTGGGTGAAATTTCTATGACTCTTAAGTTAAAACATATAGGTATCCATATACTTGCTGTTATGAAATGATGAAGGTATGATAGCCATTGTTGTAGAGGCATTGCATTTAACCAACTCCAGTACGGGACATTTCTAAAGCTTTTCTTCTACATGTACAAATCAGCATTTTTTGCTAGAAATCAACTTTTTTTAAGTGGAGGCCCTAGAGAATAAAATATTTGCTCAGTGGTTTTTCAAACACAATAAAAAAATCACTTCATGAATTATAATGCACAAAAACACATTACATACCCCATTTATTTGGCAAAATCTATTTACGTAGAGTAAATAGATACCAAACATTTCTTGCTTTAAAACTGCGTATGAGCGTGAAATGGTACCTAAAAATCTCTAAAGGCAAAGCTTTAAAAGCCTTTACAGGTCGCTAGTTTAGAGTTGCACAGGAGATCTGGCGCTTGAATTATTGCTCTTGCTCTGTTGCTTGTGGCGATACCTCACATGTGTGGTGCGGTGAGTGATTGCTGTTTACATTTGTGTGCAGGACCAACATGCACATCTGCTTTTGCGCGCAAGCATGGGAGCAAATTTATTTATTTTTTTAAACTTTTTTTAACACAATACCTTTAACAAAAATCCTTGAACAACGTTATTACTATCACAAGGGATAAGTAACATCCCTTGTGATAGCATGGTCCATGACAGGTTCTCTTTATGGAGAGATCTGGCATCTATTAGACCTCAGACCTTTCCTCTGGCCTCCAAAGCAGCCAATCAGACACAGATAGGTGTTATTGGCTGCTTTACTGGCTGGTAACAAGCCAATAAACAAAGAACCAAAACCAGAAGTGACAAAAACCTTGTTGCTTCTATTTCCTGACATCACAGAAGAGGGGCGGTAACTTCCGTTCCTGCCACTCTTCTCAGCGAATGCGATGGAGGCAGTTGCATCCTTACCGGGCTCCCCTACCGCTCCAGAGAGCCTGGTGAAGGCTGCGGCAGCAGCGATGGGGTAGACCCCCTTCTGCCACCCATAAAAGTGATGGAGTGGCTACTTAGCTGCTTCGATCACTTTTACTTTGTAGGGAATCTCCAGCTGAAAAAAATATATCTTGATTATTGCTGCAGCAATGACCGAGATATCACCGGTCCCGTCCAAGGGCGTATATGTCCATGAGGGGGAAGGGAAGTGGTTCATTGAAAATATAAGAATTAAAAGTTGTCCCTCTCCTCCTCCTCCGATAAGAGATATGAAGCAAAAAATATCTGCAATAAATTGGGAAAGCAGTTAGACATCAGTCCTCATTACCTAGCCAACATCTAACATCTCATGCTACTCAAGTGATATTCAGGAGTGCAGCCACGGCACCCCATGACCTGATTCAGATGTCAAGTACGCACTTCACTCTTGCAATTTGCTTTCCCTACTCTACTGGACTGATTACAATATTATATTATTAATACAACATTTTACCTATTTTACATTTTTCAGAGAACAAAGCATATTTTTCTGCATTCAAATGCTGAGCACAAGAAGAAGCAAAATACCTTAATGCACCTAAAACCATTCAATTAAGTGCTTGCTTGGCAACTCTAAAAATATTGATTTAATGGAATTTAAGTATTCAATTATACTTCAAGCCATTTCATTTAACAAGTGGAGAATAAAAGTACAAGGTTGAAGTTTAAAAAGAAATGAGCTTTACAATAGAGACAAAAAATAATTTTCTGGCAGCTCAGCCCAATCTGTTAAAGTGATTTTATTTCTTTCTATTTCTAACAAGGCTGCTTTACCTTCAAATATGAGACGTTCCTTCATAGAAGCTGCAATTATTCCTCTAGGGCCTTCCACTCATGACTTATGTCTGAACTCTTACAGCCTTTAAGCTGATTTCTCGGCAAACAGTTAAATACCTAGATGAAATACATATATGGGAGCTATTTTACCTTCCAAGGGATTTATATTTCTATCCATCCAGTTCTGGGATTTATATAGCTCTGCCACCCAACACAGCCCTGTCTGACAAGGGGAAGAGATCTGATTTTTCAGCCTGTGACTGGACAGTTAAATCAGAAGGAAAACACTGACAAGCTCATCTCTTATCACTCTGCTCTCTCCTCCTCTCAGCCATGTTAGCACATAAGCACTGCAGTACAGCTGTCTCTCAACTTGTGTTGCCTCTCTCTCTTACAGTCTGAGCTCTGTTGTACAGTGGATTGCAAGAGGCAGATACCACATGGAATTCAGGTACTTATACAGTGCTCTCATTTAAACAAATACATTTAAAGTGGTTGTAAACCCTTTCATATACACACTGAAGTGAATAACCTCAGGTGATACTTAGACACATCCCTCTCTATACAAGCCTTATAGGAAAACATGCACAGCTGAGGTTGTCAATCACCTGCTGTGTGCTGGGGGGCAGAGCACTCTACCGGGAATGCCTGGTGTTGGCATGTCAGAAGTGACACATGCAAATAATAGGCAAGGGAGTTGTTAGGGACTTTAAATGAAGCGCCTCAAAACAGGTGCCTCCATCCCCAATTCTACGCTATTCACTTTAAAGTGAGAAACATATGCTAAAGTTGGTATAAATGTAAATTCTCTATCCAGTAGTTATCTAAGATAATGCAGACACAGATGAGGTCTGCTGTCCAGAGTCCAGAGATTCACTGGGCTGTATTAGTCACATGTTTGTGTTACATTAATCATCATGGTAGCTCACTCCTTGCTCTATATTTGGGGAATGTGCATTGTGGGTTGGGTTCCAAGCAACATTTCCGCCACCATCTTTGTCTATCTCCCTACACTTGGGCCATCTCCACTTCATGGTAGCTCACTCCTTGCTCTACATTTGGGGAATGTGCATGGTGGGTTCCATGCTACATTTCCATCACTATTCTTGTCTCTCTCCCTACACTTGGTTCATGATCCACCTTATATGTTTCACTTTATACACTTGTCCTCTATCCTTATACTCACCTAGGACTATTAGTATACTCACCTATGATGGCAGAACCTCTCATAATTATACATAATTAATTAATTTTATACACACTTGGGACGCTAATGTTCTGAACTACCAATGATTCTAGCATGGAGACTCTCATTCTCCTGGGTCAACAATGTGTGCACCCAGCTTTCCTGTGGGTCTCTATCACCACAGATCCTGGGACAGACATTCTTGACAGCCCTCGGCTTATAGTACCATATGTTTGGACTTGTTGAGCCAATATGTAAGTATCCTAGGGATAGGCTCCTATTTGGTTTCCTCTCGCTCCTGTCTTTCTCCCCCGTTAGTTGGATTAACCACTAGACCTCAAGTTGGATTAACCACTAGACCTCATCGGTCCTATTATATCTTCCACAGATACATTTTATGCATCCGCACCTGAGGAAGTGGACTCAATCCACAAAACGCATCAAGCTTTTTTTTGTGGATGCATACATGCTTTCAAGATATGGTGCGATTTTTCATTTCTAGATCCTTTTATGAATACTTTCCCAATACAGAGCAGCATTGGCTCATAATATTTTATATTGCAATTTTATGATGATATCCATGTATATAGATAAATTGTTTTGTGTCATTGGTATAGTTTTTTACTTATGTATGTGCAATTGCTATATGCTTTGATATGTGTGCATGCTGAATAAATATGTCACTATGTTTACAAATTCATCCAGCGGTCATCACTTTCAAAGTCTCAAAAAAAACCTTTGTATTTCATGCAAATAATAGAGAAATGAGAGAGCAGACAGAAGTCACACTAGATGCCTTGGATCAAGGTAATTAATACTATAGGAGGATATGCTTTGTTCATTTTTCAGGTTTACAACCAATTTAACAATATATTAAATAATACAAAGCTGCTTTATTTTTGTCTTAATATGTTCCTGGAGTCTGGCTTTTAAGTACAAGTAAATTCTTGCAGTAAAAAAAAATGCTAGGGGTAAGAAGTTTTTGGAAAAAGAGACACACAAGAAATGATAAAAGAAACCTTTTTCCCCATGTTGCTAGAAATTTTGGATTTTTCATGACCACAACATGACAGGAGATGAATACATGTGTAAAAGGTCACATTATCAGTGATGACTCAAAGGCCGATGAGAAATGAGTAAAGGAAGGGGGTGGTAGCAGCAGTGGACGGAGCCTGGACCTGTCATCACCGTAGGAGGGTACCATAATCGCCTACTCCTATAGGGTCAGGTTCCTGCTGTTGCTGTAAGGGACAGATTATTGTTCTAAAATAATCGCCTACTCCTATAGGGTCAGGTTCCTGCTGTTGCTGTAAGGGACAGATTATTGTTCTAAAATCATCACCCACTCCTATAGGGTCAGGTTCCTGCTGTTGCTGTAAGGGACAGATTATTGTTCTAAAATCATCGCCTACTCCTATAGGGTGAGGTTCCTGCTGTTGCTGTAAGGGACAGATTATTGTTCTAAAATAATCGCCTACTCCTATAGGGTCAGGTTCCTGCTGTTGCTGTAAGGGACAGATCATTCAGCAGATAAAGATAAAGGTTGGATAACCACACTCAAGAATCCGATTCCAATGCTTTATTAAATGAAAAGTACACACAGCTCACAGACGAACTACGGGTCCCAGCTAACGCGTTTCAGATGTCCTCCATGAGGACATCACAGAGCTGGTAGATGTTAGAGACCTTGTGCTCCTCCACCTTCCATTTGAGGATGACCCACAGATGCTCAATAGGGGTTAGGTCTGGAGACATGCTTGGCCAGTCCATCACCTTTACCCTCAGCTTCTTTAGCAAGGCAGTGGTTGTCTTGGAGGTGTGTTTGGTGTTGTTATCATGTTGGAAAAATGGCTAATTGGGCCCAATGTGGACATTTTCACGTAGGGGTGTACTAACTTTTGTTGTCAGTGGTTTAGACATTAATGGCTGTGTGTTAAGTTATTTTGAGGGGACAGCAAATGTACACTGTTATACAAACTGTACACTCACTACTTTACATTGTAGCAAAGTGTCATTTCTTCAGTGTTGTCACGTGAAAAGGTATAATAAAATATTTACATGTGAGGGGTGTACTCACTTTTGTGAGATACTGTAGGGGAGTTGGATCACAGGCTGAAGACACGTAAGTATATAAATCTTTCTTATACAGGTCAGTCAACATTGGCATTTAAAGGGGGAGGGATCATTTTTAAGACTAATTCAATTTATCCCCGAATTCTACTTTAGGGTGAGAACTGGGGAGCTGCCTAGTTAGAACAAAAAAATATTCTGTGTTGACAGGCTTTGCGATTGTATTGATGGGCAAAGTTAGCTTGCTTTCAGGTGCTTTCCACCTGACTTTTAAATTTGTTTGAATTGCTTCTGAGCTTCTAGGGTTCATTGATAGGTGCATTTGACCTGAAGTTGACCTTTTTCTGACCTGTGCTTCACTTTCTTCTAAGCTGCGATAACCTACTTCATGCTGATTTGCATTCTTATTGACTTACAGGGTAAGAAGCAAGTTCTGACACTCAAAATCCCTTAAAACAGAAACTCGCTGGTCTCTTCCTTCATTGTGAAGTTATGCATAACTTACTTGCCACCTTGTGTACCCTCCTACGGTGATGACAGGTCCAGGCTCCATCCACTGCTGCCACCACCCCCTTCCTTTACTCATTTCTCATCGGCCTTTGAGTCATCACTGATAATGTGACCTTTTACACATGTATTCATCTCCTGTCATGTTGTGGTCATGAAAAATCCAAAATTTCTAGCAACATGGGGAAAAAGGTTTCTTTTATCATTTCTTGTGTGTCTCTTTTTCCAAAAACCTCTTACCCCTAGCATTTTTTTTTTTTTACTGCAAGAATTTACTTGTACTTAAAAGCCAAACTCCAGGAAGATATTAAGACAAAAATAAAGCAGCTTTGTATTATTTAATATATTGTTAAATTGGTTGTAAACCTGAAAAATGAACAAAGCATATCCTCCTATAGTGTTAATTACTATAGGGGGGGGTGGATGTGGAGTAGGAGCCTAGAGGTTGACTAGGCCGTGACCGTGGCAGTGTAGGTGGCAGCAGGAACCTCTCCCTATAGAACTAGGAGATGATTTTAGATCAATAATCTGTCCCTTACAGCAACAGCAGGAACCTGACCCTATAGGATTAGGCGATGATTTTAGAACAATAATCTGTCCCTTCAAGAGTTCACTGCTCCAGGAATGTCCAAGCCTCCTACGGATCAGTCATGCTAGCCACATAAGCAGGTGCCGGCTAATGAAGCACTCAGTCAGCAGATAAAGATAAAGGTTGGATAGCCGCACTCAAGAATCTGATTCCAATGCTTTATTAAATGAAGAGTACACGCAGCTCACAGACGAACTACTGGTCCCAGCTAACGCGTTTCCGACCTTGGGCTGGTGCTTACTCATATCATGCTATGAGTAAGCACCAGCCCAAGGTGTGAAACGCGTTAGCTGGGACCAGTATTTCGTCTGTGAGCTGTGTGTACTTTTCATTTAATAAAGCATTGGAATCAGATTCTTGAGTGCGGCTATCCAACCTTTATCTTTATCTGCTGACTGAGTGCTTCATTAGCCGGCACCTGCTTATGTGGCTAGCATGACTGATCCATAGGAGGCTTGGACATTCCTGGAGCGGTGAACTCTTGAAGGGACAGATTATTGTTCTAAAATCATCGCCTACTCCTATAGGGTCAGGTTCCTGCTGTTGCTGTAAGGGACAGATTATTGATTTAAAATCATCTCCTAGTTCTATAGGGAGAGGTTCCTGCTGCCACCTACACTGCCACGGTCACGGCCTAGTCAACCTCTAGGCTCCTACTCCACATCCACCCCCCCTTCCCATTTTTATTTTTTTTATTTGATTTTAAGTTATTTTCCCTATACCCATTTTTTTGTAGGGCACT
>BLSH010427249.1:117005-128613 GCA_018402905.1 Glandirana rugosa | reverse complement strand
AGATTGTACTCTCTACAGTCAACTTCGTTTCGTCTTCTAATATTATGAAAAATGGTCCCCGACATCTACGAAAAAAAGTAGAAAAAAGGACAAAGAAAATAAGTGACATGATCCCAGGTCACTAAAAACTACGAAAAATGACGCAGGGTCATGTCAAGACACGTCCTTTTTTCGTCGTGTTACAGGAAAATAGACCTTGCCTTTTGGTGACCTTTCGTGACGAGACCACACTTGATACGGTAACCTTGGGTATATTGGATAAAAAGTACGAAAAAACTACGTCTTTTTTTCGTAACGAGACGGACACCACACTTGACCGGGAATTACTCAAATCTTCACAGAGTTTGACCACGTTTTTCTATTCTAATGTTGGCCATTCCCATGCTCACTTTTACAGCGAGTGTCAATGCAGCTTACTTTCAGGGACATTCAGCTCTCATTTAACACCAGTTTGAGACACTTCTAAACTCATTAAGGGCCAGTTCACACCACAGGCAGAGCAATGCTTTTTTTCTGCATCAAAAAAGCATGAAAAATAGGTTATATGGGTTCCAATGGCATAGTTCACACCAGAGCAGTGCTTTCCAGTGGTTTTCCGTTCCAGATAAAAGGACATTGTGCTGCTTTTTTCCTGCACAGAACTGTACTGGGACGCAGTAAAAAGCATCAAAAATCACTGGACCCTAGTACAGTGAATAAAAGAAACAGGAAAAAAGATGAAAAAAAGCATCTACAGCCCCTGGTAAAAAGTATTATAATCTTCTGCTTTGCTTCAACTGACATCTCTCATGTTAGAGCCATGATTCATGTCAATCAGCTCACCACGTGTACAAGCACTCTTTTTTAGCTGCAGACTAATTAGCAGATTTAATCTGATGCAGATGTTTGTTTTAGAACTGCAAAGTACATGGTGATTCCATAATATTTTCCTCAGAATTGAGTGATTCCATATTTGTTTCCTCTGCTTGATCTGCATAAACAGTTGAAATTGACTACAGTTTTCTTTCTTTTTTTTTTTTTATTCATTTTTAAGTGTTTCTTAAAGCCAGAAGCTTGGAGTGTTGAATGAAACTAGTTTTGAGACATGTCTGTGATTAGTTTTTTTTTTCTCTATGCAATTAACCACTTCAGCCCCTGAAGAATTTCCCAGTTTAGGACCAGAACACTTTTTGCGATTCGGCACTGGGCCACTTTAACTGACAATTGTGCAGTCGTGCGACGTTGTACCCAAACTAAATTTGCGTCCTTTTTTCCCCACAAATATAACTTTCTTTTGGTGGTATTTGATCACCGCTGCTTCATTTCTGATCACTGCTATAAACAAAAGAAGAGCGTCAATTTTGCAAAAAAAAACAATATTTCTTAATTTTTGCCAAAATACATATCCAAAAAAATATATATAAAAAAACATTTTTTGTCATCGGTTTGGCTGATTTATATTCTTTCTTCATATTTTTGGTAAAAAAAAAAAATCGCACTCGCCATTTATTGATTGGTTTGTGCAAAAGTTGCCGCATTTACGAATCATGAGAATTAATTTCTGGGGTTTTTATTTTTTTTTATTTTTTACTAGTAATGGTGGCGATCTGCGATTTTTATCGGGACTGTGATATTACGGCGGACATGTTGGACCATTTTGACACTTTATTTTGATCATTGGCATTTATACAGCGATCAGTGCTATGAAAATGCACTGATTACTGTGTAAATGCCATTGGCAGTGAAGGGGTTAACCTGGAGGGGCTCACTAAGGGTTAACTGTGTTCCCTCAGTGTGTCCTAACTGTATGGGGGCTGGGTTGGCAGTTGGAGGGGAGTGATCATGGCTTCCATATACAGGAAGCCTGTGACCACATCCCTTCCCCCTCTGTCCGAACGGAGATCCGTGTTCACACACACAGACCTCCGTTCTGTCGCTCTGGGGGGGTGATTGCAGGTAACCGGCGGACATCGAGACGGCCATACCCACTCCCAGGCCCCCTGGAACACAGTGAGGGCACGTGCGTGCCTCCGGCGACGTGCGTGCGCTCACAATACTCGTTCTCGCGGCCGCCGACGGGCGACGGAGTTTCGCGATAACGAACCATGTTGCTGCCGTTAAGTCACGGCGGCCAGTTGCCAACTGGTTAAACAATTTAATGAAAATTTTCCAAGAGTGGTGATTCAATAGCATTCCATAGCATGCATCCGGAAACACATCAAAACACGTTAAAAAGCGCATGCAGAAAAGCATCCGGAATAGATCTGGAGGACTTTTTTAAATTTATTGGCAGGTGTATTTGACCTGAAGTTAACCTCTTTCTGACTTGCACTTGACCTCCTTTCAAGCAGCTTTTTCATTCTTATTGGCTTCTATGCGGAGAAATGCAGCTCTGATACAAAAACTAGCTTGTTGACACAAGTCCTTTGGGGTCTTGTAAAGTGTGATACTGTTTGACAGTCAGCAGATGGTTCTGACTCTTTCAAAGTGACCTGCAATAAAAATGAACAAATCCAAGGCAGTGTGAACAAGGTCTCTCTGTACTTTTGCCTTACATATATTTGCCAGCAATTTAAAGTTTACAGTTGCTTTAATTAAAATTTAAATGCATTCATTTGTTTAATATGATGCAATGGCACAGCTCCATAGAACATTGTTGTATGGGAGAAACAGAGGTCAGTGTCACAAAATGCTTAGGATGCTAAAAAGTGAAATGACAGCCCATTCTTCTTTGACACATCACTGATTTGGAGTTAGTCAGTGTTTATCTAGAGTTTATTTTGTTTTTACACTGCAGCGCTCCCTCTTCGGGATTGTCACTTGGCAATTAACTAGCTTAATTATCAAAGTTACCAGAATCACAGGCTTGCTAATTTCCTGCTTCACTGTGTTAGAAAACAAGCGCCTATCAAATTGCTCACGTGCTCTGAATATTCCATCACCGTGCCCCACACAGTGTAATGTATCAGTCACCTTGACAACCAACTTTTTACCGTATGCATACCATTATGTCCTTTCTCTGTCTTCATAAATGGTTCTTTGACAACTAATCCATACTGCATCCTGCCTAGGCAATCTTCCACTTAAAATGAAATATTTAGATCATGGCTTGTTTTAATGAGATAGAAAGTAAGAAAACAAGTACAAAGTTATAATGAGTCTCTTTTAAATGTTCCCATGCATTTAAAGAAACAGATTAAAGTAAGTAAAGTAAAGCAAGTATCCTGCTGATAGAAGGCAACCCTTCTATATACAGTATGTACCAATATCTGAGATGCCTGGAATTTTATATATAAATATACACTCATCGGACACATTATTAAGTACACCTTGCTACTACCAGGCTGGACCCCATTTTTGCCTTCAGAGCTGCCTTAATCCTTCATGGCATAGATTCAACAAGCTGTTGGAAAAATTCCTCAGAAATTTTGGTCCATATTGACATGATAGCATCACACAGTTGCTGGAGATTTGTCGGCTGTACATGGTGTGAATCTCTCATTCTACCACATCCCAAAGGTGATCTATTGGATGAGATCTGCTGACTGTGGAGGCCATTGGAGTGCAGTGAACTCATTGTCATGTTCAAGAAACCAGTGGTGAGATAATTTGCGATTTTTTACATGGTGCATTATCCTGCTGGAAGATGGGGACACTGTAGTCATAAAGGGAGGGACATGGTCACCAACTATACTCAGGTAGGCCGTACCATTAAAATGATGCTAAATTGGTACTAAGGTGCCCAAAGTGTACCAAGAAAATATCCCCCACACCTTTACACTACCACCATCAGCCTGAACCATTGATGCAAGGCAGGGTGGATCCATGCTTTCATGTTGTTTACGCCAAATTCTGACCCTACCATCTGAATGTTGCAGCAGAAATTGAGACCAGGTAACGTTTTTCAATCTTCTATTGTCCAATTATGGTGAGATTGTGCGAATTGTAGCCTCAGTTTCCTGTTCTAAGCTGACAGGAGTGACATCCGGTGTGGTCTTTTGCTGCTGTAGCCCATTTGCTTTGAGGTTTGATGTATTGTGTTCAGAGATGGTATTCTGTATACCTTGGTTGTAAAGAGTAGTTATTAGAGTTGCTGTTGCCTTTCTATCATCTCAAACCAGTCTGCCCATTCTCCTCTGACATCAACAAGGCATTTTCATTCCCACAACTACTGCTCATAAGATATTTTCTCTTTTCCGGACCATTCTCTGTACACTCTAGAGATGGTTGTGCGTTAAAATACCAGTAGATCAACTTTTTTTTAAATACTCAGACCAGCCCATCTGGCACCAACAACCATATCACATTTAAAGTCCCTTATATTCCCTTTCTTCCCCATTCATGGACTTCAGCAAGTCATCTTCACCACATCTAGGTGCCCAAATGCATTGATTTTCTGCCATGCGATTGGCTGATTAGCAATTTGTGTTACCAAGCAATTGAACAGGCATACCTAATAAGGTTTCCGGTGAGTGTATATCTATTCTCTGTGAATCAAATGTTGCCCCTGTGCAAGCTGGTTAGCAGTCCAAACATTTTTTTAACTAATTTAGTGAGTAGTAATAACCAACGCACATGCTCAATGCAATTTTATATTGACATGTTTTGGGTTTTTGGGAGAGGAACTCATGTTATTTTTGTTTTTGTCTTTTGTGTGTTTTAAAAATTGGTGTCCAATATTATTAGTTATATTGAATGTTTCCATAATCTATAATTTACATATTACTCTTTTTTTCTGCGTAATTTTTGGTTATTCTTTTTTTGCTAGTTATATTTATATTCATTGTTCTGCTCATCAGTTTATTTTAATTGTTTTTATTTATGGGTTTAGGGTTTAGGGGCTCAGTTATGTAAATAAAGATAAACATTTGTTAGAAAAATGTTTCTGTTTTTTTTCCTTTTTCCATTATATGCACTGAATTTGCCTTTGGGCCTTACTAGTTTTTTGTGGAACCCCTGAAGCTCTTTATACATTGTTGTTTTCATTTTAATTTTCAAACCTATAATTAGTCTGTTTCAGATGTTTCCATGCATTTAAAGAATAACTCCACTTTTGTTGAGAACAAAAAAACATTCTGGGTGATCTCTGTACATTCCAAGGATTTTAACAAACCTTGCTGCAGATCCCTACCTTTTGTTATTCTGAAGAAATAGAGTGACTTTATCAGTATAAATCAGCTGCTGCATTTGCAGAGTAGTGTGGAAAGTGACAAGGTCTAAATCCCTTTAGACGTGATTTCTCTTTGGGAGTATCTCACCGCAAATTATATTTTTGTTGCAGGAGATGCCCAAAATCTGACTTGTATCTTAGTGCAGACTTCTGGTAAAATCAGTAAGCCAATCACACAAACTGGAACTTATATTTCTGGAAAGGGTTCTGTAAACCATTTGTGTACAGGACACCTCCAGTTTGCCATATTGCATTACACTTTACAGAAAATTACAATGCTGCAGATTGAAAAGAAAAAGTAATTTTTAATAACATTCAATTACAATATGACTTGTACAAAAGAGAAACCTCAGAGTGTTCCAAGTCAGGGACATAAAGAGGGTAATGTTAGGACTTTAAAGGACTGACTACCACCCAGGATGAAAACAATGATACTACTACTTGTATAAAAACAAGAATTTATTAATGCATAGTTAAAAGCTTATGTTGATGCCATGCCTCTGATGCAGACAGTGACAGTATGGGTGAGCACAATGTTATTTAATTATATGTCTATGCTTGCTTAACCACCTCAGCCCCGGAAGGATTTCACACTTTAGGACCAGAGCACTTTTTGCGATTCGGCACTGCGTCGCTTTAACTGACAATTGCGCGGTCATGCGACGTTGCACCCAAACAAAATTTGTGTCCTTTTTTTCCCACAAATAGAGCTTTCTTTTGGTGGTATTTGTTCACCGCTGCGTCATTTCTGATCGCCGCTATAAACAAAAGAAGAGCGATAATTTTGCAAAAAAAAATTTCTTACTTTTTGCTAAAATACAATTCCAATAAAAAAAAATATAAAAAAACATTTTTATTCAACGGTTTTGGCCGATTTATATTCTTCCTCATATTTATGATAAAAGAAATTGCAATCGGCGTTTATTGATTGGTTTGCGCAAAAGTTGCCGCGTTTACGAATGATGAGAATTCATTTTTGGGGATACCAAGATAAGCAGGGCAATAAACTCTCCACAGGATGTGGAAACCTTGCAAGAAGATCTGAATAAATTAATGGGGGGGGCAGACAAATGGCAAATGAGATTTAACGTAGAAAAATGTAAGAATGCATTTGGGTACCAAGAACATGAACGCAAACTACTCACTAGGGGGAGAGCCCCTGGGGGAAACTAGGATGGAAAAAGACCAAGGGGTCCTAGTAAAGAACAGGCTCAGCAGTGGCATGCAATGCCAAGCTGCTGCAAGCAAAGCTAACAAAGTGTTGGCATGCATCAAGAAAGGGATTAACTTCAGGGATAAATCAACTATTCTCCCACTATACAAGTCTCTGGTGAGACGCGCCTGGAGTATGCCGTCCAGTTCTGGGCACCAGTCCTCAGGAAGGATGTCCAGGTATTGGAAAGGGTTCAGAGAAGGGCCACAAAGCTAATTAAGGGATTGGAAGACCTTAGTTATGGGGAAAGATTACAAGCACTGAACTTATTCTCTCTGGAGAAGAGACGCTTGAGAGGGGATATGATTTTAATGTACAAATACTGTACTGGTGACCCCACTATAGGGACAAAACTATTCAGTGCAAGGGAGTACACAAAGACACGTGGCCATTCACTAAGAATAGAGGAAAGGAGGTTTAACCTTAAAATGCGTAGAGGTTTCTTTATGGTAAGAGCAGTGAGAATGTGGAATTCTCTTCCACAAGCAGTGGTTTCTGCTGGTAGTATAGATCAATTCAAAAAACTACTAGATACACACCTAAGGGGCCACAGCATTGAGGGATATATGTAATACTGACATAAAAGCACACACACATAGGTTGGACTTGATGGACTTGTGTCTTTTTTCAACCTCACTGACTATGTAACTATGTAACTATATGTAACATGGTGTTATTAAACCCATTCCACAAGGGGAGGGTGCTGAATGGAAGAGTGGAGGGCAGATAGGATGAGTTCTGAAGCTGGAGCTTTATTTTTAAAACATTCTGGCTGCTATTCATTTATTTTTAGCTCAGGCTGGAGTTGGCTGGAGCAGGGACCTGTACAATTTCGATCCACTTATGGGCAGGCTGGTTGTACAGAACTCGATCTCTTGATAGACTTCTGTAAACCAGCCTGTTGGAAAGTTTTTGCTCAATCACTGCCCCTGGCTGTGAGAGATGTCCCACTGTCAGAATAAAATAGCTCCACGGATGAGATTCCCCCATCTACATTGAGTGTGTGGATGGAGGACTCAATTAATTTTCTTTCGTTCATCTCGCTGGTCTTAAAAATGAATTATGTATGGACTGCCCTAAGGCTGTAGTAAACAGTCACAAAAAAAATGACAAAAAAATTTGGGCCCCTTGTATACTAGCACATTATGACAGACTTACCAGCACTTGGAACCCTCCAGCGCAGTGCTGTCATGGCTCTCCGGGGGCTTCTATCTTTACTTGGTCTTCCTTCTGGGTTCATGGGCTTTGGCTGTATGAATGGCCAGGGCCGCACTAACATCACTCCGGTGCCCCAGGCCTGGCATGGAGCTCTGAAGGTACAGCACAGGTATGCCATATCTTCAAAGAGCATGCAGCGGTGACATCACCGGCTGCATTCCATGTGACATGTTCCATCTCCTAAATAGTGCAAGTTTAGAATATATTCACTGTACCTATAGATAAGCCTTATTATAGTTAAGTTAAAATTTAAAAAGTGAACATGTATGGTTTGGGATTAGTTTTATGTTGAATGTTTGCTGACTGGCTTTACCACTCAGCACAGTGGGCTTGCAAGCTTAGGTGGCATGGTTTGGGGTCAATTTAAAAAATTACCTTTATCATTAAGCATGGTAGGTGTATGACCTTAAACAGCAGAGGCAAACATTCAGCTTTTTTCTATAAAGCCATGAAGGCTGTAATACTGTAATATACAGAAACATTAAGTCCGGAATATACTACATAGGTCGAGAAATCAAAGAAAAAAAACAGTGCGAGTAAATGCAGTAATTTATCTTAACTCAGACATTTCAAGTTAAAGTACACAATGTATGACAGGTGTTTGATCAAATCTGGAATCTGACATTGAGATGTAAAACTCTGAGCTATTGGAGACCTACAGCTTACAGTTCATTTTTATAATTTTACATAGCATAAAATATTACTGTCAGATAAAGTACATGAGCCACAGTGTTACTCGTTTTATGGTCACAACAGATTTGTAACACGATTTTAACTGGACCTTTCAGATACCTAGATTGCCAGCAAATATGTCATTGTGACAGCCCAAGCATCCGACAAGGGGGGCGTAATATGTCATTGCTTTGATCAATATCGCCTATGAGTAGGTTGGATATATTGTTCCCATTCATCAAAGGTCACAGAAAGGCAAACAGAGACTGAGCTCAACAGCCAAAAATAAAATTATGCAAATAGAAGAATGGCGGTATATAAATAAAAATTAGGATTTAAAGCAAAGCCCAGTTATATAAAAGAGACACAGCATTTATGCTTAATTAGGGGACACAGACTACCGTTGTCATTGACTCTATTTTGCATTGTTGCATTTATTTTGTGCACTTGGTTGCATCACTGCTAAATCCTTATGGCTGCTGATGTCTTTATTTTCTGAATCTAAACAAGAGAAATGTAAGACATTGTAACTGAAGGCTAAAGTAGAAGGGCATCTCATTCACTAAGCTAAGCAAAAATGCACTTTAACCATTTGCCCACTGGGGACGTTCACCCCCTTCCTGCCCAGGCCAATTTTCAGTTTTCAATGCTGTCACACTTTGAATGACAATTGCACAGTCATATAACAATGTACCCAAACAAACTTTTTACTATTTTTTTTCACACAAATAAAGCTTTTTTTGGTGGTATTTAATTACCACAGTTTTTTTTTTATGGAATAAAGGAATAAAGAAAAAAAAAAGTTTCATAGTTTGTTATAAAATTTTGCAAACAGGTAATTTTTCTCCTTCACTGATGTGTGCTGATGAAGTAGCACTAATGGACACTGATAGGCTGCACTGATGGGCACTAATGCGGCGGCACTGGTGGGCACTGATGAAGACGCACTGATGAGGCTGCACTGATGGGCACTGATCGGTGGCACTGCTGGGCACTGATATGTGGCACTGATGGGCACTGATGGGCACTGGTAGGTGACACTGATGGGCACTGGTAGGTGGCACTGATAGGTGACAGTGATGAGAAAACACTGGTGGTCACTTATTGGCAGCAGTGGTGGGTATTAATTGGCATCAGTGGTGGGCACCAATTGGCAGCAGTTGTGGACACAGATTGCAGCAGTGGTGGAAACAAATTGACAGCACTTTTGCAGAAGCCAATTATCAGCCCTTTTTTCTCTCCTCCACCCGCTAACAGCATGAGAAGGAGCAGTGAAGAGAGCCGGTAACTGGCTTCTGTTGACATCTTGATCCGCTGTGATTGGACACAGCTGATCATGTAGTAAAGAGCCACTCTTTAGCTCTTTACCTCAATGTGTGTTCGGCAATGTCTGGAGGACACTGCAAACACAGAGCACACCGCCCACATCCAGCAGTGGGTGGACGGCGAGCACGATCACGGGGGCCGTCATATGACAGCCGCCCAGAACTGGACGACCGCGCTGTAGCCCTCATTCGGCTATAGCGTGGTTGGCAAATGGTTAAAAGTGAAAATTCCCTTTCCAAAATGAACATGCTCTACTTTAGTAAATCATCTCTAACACATTTCCAAGTAAGTCATATTTGAAATTTAAAGAGAAATCAGTGGCAAAGCACAGAGTCATATAACAAAAGGCTGCAAAGTTGCTGAACTTGGTTGCAATTGGTTATATAAGACTCAGTGGAAATACATTAATAAATAAATAAGATGAGTTTGCAAAAGATTTCTAACCAATATACAATTTTGTGATACCTGCTGTTCAACTGACCAAAGGTTGCGGTTTGATTCTACAGTCTGTAAAATCTCCACAATTTATTCAATATATGTCAAGGTCAGTAGGTCCCTGAACTACATAGATATTGGTAAATGGCACTCGCGCAATCAGGCTGTAATGTGCATGGCCAGTTTTACATAGGACCTTTAATTTAAATTTTTTAAATTGCTGAAAGAGGAGGTATAGAGCGGAATGAAGATTAAAGTTACAAATAAAATGTAAAACATCTAAAATTGCTTTTCCAAGTGATGAATCTAAACCATGAATTGCCTCTGCTTCTGATATTTTTGAGCTTTTCAACATGAGTATTTAAACGCTGATAAACTAAAATGGGTGCTGTCACATTTTTTTAGTCTTGATTATGCAGTAAATAGTGTTACCATTAAAAAACACATAACGTTTATGTGGCCAGTTCTTAGATTTTTTGTATTTTTCTAGACAACCATCCTACCCATACCTTTTCTTTTTTCTCTTCATTTTAGGCAATTGTGATGTTTGTGCGGGATTACTGCGTGTCAGCTTAGGGTGGCAGTGACCCTTTTTCTCCTGATGCATGCTGGGAGAGGGCCTGTACCAGGAAGTCAGTCATGGTGTGTGTGGGACTGGGAGCAGCTGCATGATACTCAGAGGGGATTACATCTGGTAACGATAGAAGCCTGTTGTATTAAGACTCCTGCATTAAGAATGTCCTCTTGTTCCTGAGTGAGTAATAAACCTTTCCTTGGTTAACCAGTGCATCCTGTGTGTAACTTACTGAGCGGATATTGGCAGCATTGCTAGCAACACCCTGAGAGACCCCGCATCTAAGGGACATAATATAGCTACCTGAGCTGCACAAAGCTAAAAGGAAATAGGGACACATTTTACCGATATTGCTGTGTTTCCATCATAGGTTGTCTTCTTTGGTACCAGAATGGTAGATCTAATATAGTCCAATTAAACAAACCACATGGTGGTCCTTTTTATGTTGTTTTACAGCAGTCTTGAAGTGAGAGCATTGACTAATATTATATGTTTAGACCTATATGATTAATATTTTAGTAAATCCAGACTTTTTTATTAAGATGGACAAGCAGAGTTGGTAAAGTGACCTCTGTGCTCCACATATATTAAATTCAATACATGCTCATTGTCTGGTTGACAGAGTCCCTTGAAGAAAGAATATTGACACTTAAACATCTTCTTGTGACCTTGGACAAGCCGTTTAAGCAATTTTTTTTTGAGTCACATATTTTAAGTAATGATTCTTACACGCCTTAAGGTCCCCTCTAGCTTTTACTCTAGACATTCTAGAAACTCTAGACTTCTTCATATCTTCACATTAGTAAGTCAATGGGTTTGAATGTGTTGCAGTGCTCAGTATATACAGATTAACTTGTTCGACTGCAATTTTCGAATAACCGATCGTACGTGTCGACGTGGTATAAAACGTGAGAGGTCGAAATCATTTGGTTGGGGTGACTTTAATTGAACTTTAATCATAAAAGTTTCAGTGACTTATAAAAAAGACATATATGACTCGTGACGTTGTGTAAGTTTGGGT